>VUQK01004098.1:8948-24951 GCA_015106715.1 Bujurquina vittata | reverse complement strand
AACTGACATATATATATATATATATATATATATATATATATGTATATGTGTATATATATATATATATATATATATATATGTATATATATATATATACATTTGTGTGTGTGTTTGTGCACCTTCCTTTGTCATGGAACCTACTCAATAATGGGGGCAAGAAGCTGCAACCACAACTGAATCATTTCAATCAGAAGAGGACACCGGTTGGTTTGGATACAGTAAGCAAACTCTGAAGCTCTGTTGTACATGTGCCATGAAAAGTTTGGATACTCTCTGAAGCAGCTCCAAAAAAAAAAATGAACAGCTTAAACTGTTTGCACTCAGCTGTGAGTATTTACGTTCAATAAAGCAGCAGAGGCCTAATGAGTGAGCAAGGGTGGGAAATATGAGAAACTGTGTCTTAAACTTATTTGGGAAAACCAAACTTATTTGCTTATGCAAGAGCATGCGCTCCATGGAAACACTTAATTTGCCATGAATGCAATAAAACAGGTATTTCATAAATATTCTAGGTATCAGAATCTTATGTTTAAGTATCCGTGGGCTTAAACTGTAATGTCAAATTACTTAGTACGGTATTGAAAAAAAATCTTAATTGCATAGCATCCTGATAGCTGTAGTCCAAGTAGCTGAGAGGATTTTATGGGACTCATCTGTGAGTATTTAACATAAACAAAGCAGCAGGTCTAATGAGAATGAGAGTTGCACACATGCTGGATTTCAGGTCCTACCACTTGTGTGGGAGGTCTTTGTTGGTAATATAATGCAGGCTTCACAGGTCACATTATAACAGAAAGGTGTTTGAGGAACATCCAATTAAGCTGCAGATGTCACGCAGTGCACAAGTTTTGAAACTTGTCTTTGCTATATTCTTAAACTTCAGTTATACTGCCCGTTTCACTGTATGAAAAAAGGAAGAAATATCATTAGAATGATATTTTAAGGAAAAGATCACATCTTGTGCAAATATATATTAGCTCATTATATTTAGGCAACCTTGTGAAATCAATTTCACCCACCAAGGCTCACTGCCTTTAAACACTGTGGCAGAAAAATCTGACATCAGTGAATGCCAGAGCATGTCATGATGTCATGCTTCTTTCTTAATGTTACAACTTCAAAGTTAATGTTTCATAATCTCAATAGAAAATCACCAGAAACACAGTTTCTCTTTATTTTATGGCAGATTTATTTCATCTTGCTGTCTCGCTACCAGACACATCTCTTCAAGGAAGCCACGGTTTCAGAGGTTGAGAACACGCAGCCCTTGTACTTTGTCAAGTGAAGCGTGAGCTTCAAGTTTTGATCTTTTTATTCACTGATTCATCTTATAATCATGTTATATTGCGTGGAAAATGCTGTGGTGACATGTTTATGCAACCAACAGTGAGGCTCAATGGTGTTTTAAGCACTCATATCAAATTAAAAATGAACTTTTTTTTCTCTAAAAACAAATTTTCTTACTTTCAACATTTGCATACATTTACATAATTTTCTAGCATTTTGGAAACAGAGTTGCATGTTTAACGTTTACAGTGATTACATGCAAAAATGCTCTCAATTCCACTAACAGAGTGCTTAAATATGGTTAAACCAAAAACCACAAAATAGAATGTGCTGTTTGTCTTTTGCAGGTGAAGAGCCAGTGTGATGCAATACCAGGTCTCTACATGACAGTGAAATAGGGGTTACCAAGGAGGTGTTACTCCTGCTAGGGGACTGGGAAAAGCTGGGAGTGTGCACAAAAACATCTGATCGCAATATGTTTGTTACACAAACACAAGTGCTCAATTAGATAACGTGTGTAACAAATGCAAATCAATGTTTCACAGGTGAAGTGATTTAATTAGAAAAGTCATGTTTTTGATTATGTTTTTAAGTTCAAATGTGGCTCTGCGTCCATTCTTGATTAAAAACTTGCTTTGATTTTTGTCATCAGTGAGACTGGCTTCTCCACACAATACAATATTACACTACTGTGCTTGTATTCTTATTAGTCCAACAAAATAATCACCTGCTATACAGTCATCTGTCAACAGGTGGTGCTATTCCACATAAGATGGGTCACAACCGGTTGAGAGTGATTTGAGTTCAAAGTCTGGGTTCTCTTCCAAGGCAGGTGGCTATGATGTCAGCTTACAAGTTACATTCCACTCTTATGTATTACAGAGTTTCCCATACATTTGTTTACAACTGGAATTTCGAATAGCACAGAACGCTTAGTGCAGGGCATTTTGAGAGACACATCTGCAGCAGTTTTCCAAAGCACACGCAACCTGGTGGAAGCAGTTGGTTTGGAGTGACAATTGAGTGGCACATATGACCTGAGGGAATGACTCATGCTCAAGTAAGATGCAAAGACAGAAGCTGTTATGACAACAGAGCATGTGGGGCATCCTCCTTTAGTTACTGTACGATAGATAAGTAAAGTTATGTAGTGCTTGCACTTTAACACACAAGCTATCATAATGGAAAACTACAAAACATGACAACCATAAATTTCCTGTAATCTTTTAAATTATCATCTTTTCACTGTCAAATAATTTAATCATTTGACAGTAATCATTAATTTCAATCATCTTTGAAAACACTGTTGGAGATTGGACTCATCCTAAAATAGCTCCACTGATAAAGTCATACACATGTGTACACGCGTGCGCGTGTGTGTGTGTGTGTGTGTGTACCTATGAGAAATTACAACATGTGGGAATCAGCTCATTATCTTCCACATTTATGCACAATATTCTCTCTTCCCAGCCTGAAAAATCTTTGAGAAACAAACTCTTTGAAGGACATTGCCTTTAGGTACATCTGCCTTCAAAGCCTCTTCTTTTTCTCTCCTTCTGTCTGTCTCTATCTCTTTAATGCTAAGCTTACACATGTGTAGCAGAAGAACAAAACTTCAGCTTTTTACATTGCCATTATTCAAAGCCCTGCGCACACACAACACACAGTGCATGTGTGTGGGCATGCAGCTGTGCGTGCGTGTGTGTGTGTACATGGTGCCGTTGTAGGCAGCATAGCTGAGTTTAAACCAAAATCCTACAAAGAAGTTTGAAATCTGGCTTGGCTGTTGAGCTGTGGTGGGTGCTATCACACACACATACAGAGTTGCGGTGGGAATGCTATCAAAGAGAGCTATGCCTGCAAGGCACAGCAGCCTCAAGCCCAAAATTGATTTACAGAATAAAGGAGAAAGAGAGGTATAGGAGGGGAAAATGCAACACATTAGATTTAGGATGCAGGAAACAGAGAGGCAGAGAGATACTGAGAGTGTGAGGTTGATTTGGGATAAATACACGTATGGCTGGCTAAACAGAAAGCTTGTTAAAATAATATGGCCCTTGTTAAATCACATTTTTGCTTCTTGAGGGTTTTAAGGATTTAAGGATTAACAAGTCTTGCTGCTCTATCCTTCTCGATGCTTCACTTGTGTTAATTTCAACCTTGAATTCCAAAACTTAATTTCACAGCTGAGCTTTGCTCATCACAACAGTATCAGCCCATATCTTTATTGATTTATGGTAAGTCAATTCAACAAAAGAATACAAATGAAAAATTACAGCTTAATGCAGAAGTTAAAAAGTTACATGTGAAGGTAGTTTTCCCTTAGACTACAAACAGCAGGGGTGTGCCCTTGTACTTGAGCCTTGAGGTGAAACAAAAACTTTAAACGTGAGTTACAGGATGAGAGAACACAGATCTTGCTTGCATCACTTTACAGTAAATTGTTCACCATGGAGTGGCAAGGCTGTTTTTTTCTAATTCAGAATTCACAGTACAGAATTCCTTCATAGATTTACTTCTGTCTGGATGCACTGTATTTTCCCATAAAAACCACCTTCTATTTTACACCCAATCTAGAAGGAATGATCTGGGCTGGGCTTCCTGTTATTAATGCCACTATACTTGACTGTTACCTGCACTATGTTTGTGTTTTTGTTTTGTTTTAACTGGCTGATTTGCACCATTCCAGAGCATTCCTTTTCCCAGCTCAGTCCCAACCCAATTCCTTCTCTTTAGTAACAAAGGGAAGCAGAGCAACAAGTACACTTGTTCAACAACTCCAAATATCTATCCCCCAATCACATGGCAGCATCACAGTGCATTTAAACATGCAGACATGATTGAGACAAGCCAACCATCACAATGAATAACAAAGGACTCAGCATGGCATGGTGCTGCTGCCAGATGGGCTGGTCTGATTATTTCAGAAACTGCTGATCTACTGGGATTTTCCCACACAACCATCTCTAGAGTTTACAGAAAATGCTTGTAAAAGAGAAACTATCCCGTGAGTGGTAGTTCCTTGGGCAAAAATGACTTGCTGATACCCGAGATCAGAGGACAATGGCCAGACTGTTTCAAGCTGATATAGGAAGGCATCAGTAAAGCCAATAACCACTTGTTACAGACAAGGTATGCTGTAGAGCACGTCTGAATCCATAACACAACAAACCTCGAAGCAGATGGACTACAGCAGAAAAAAACCCACACTGGGTGTCACTCTGGGAATCTGAGGCTACAATTTGCACAGGCTCACAAAAATTGGAAAATACAAGATTGGAAAAATCTTGCCTGATTTGATGAGTTTCCATTTCTGCTACCAGGGTCAGAATTTGGGACAAACAATATGAACTGAGCATAATTTAAATACCACAATCTACCTGAGTACTGTTGCTCATCATACGATTCCCTTTAAGATCACACTGTACCCATCTTCTCATGGCTGCTTCCAGCAGAACAACACATCATGTCACAAAGCTCAAATGATCTCAAACTGGTTTCTTGAACACAAACCAGCGCTCAGTCCAACAGAGCACCTACTGGATGTGGTGAAAGAGGCAGTTCACATCATGGATGTGCAGCTGACAAATCTGGTGCAATTGTGTGATACTGCTTGTCAATATGGACCAAAATCTCTGATCAATGATCCCAACACCTTGTTGAATCTGTGCCATTAAGAATTAAGGAAGTTCTGAGAGCAGAAGTGGAACCAACCCAATACTAGTGATGTGTAACTACTGCAGTGCCTGGAGAATGTAGGTTAATATTTAATTCAATTCAGTTTTATTTATATAACACTAAATCCCAACAACAGTCACCACAAGGTGCTTTATCCTGTAAGGTAAAGATCCTGCGATAATACAGAGAAAACCCCAACAATCAGATGAACCACTATGAGCAGGCACTTGACGGCAGTGGGAAGGAAAAAAACTCCTTTTTCAGGATCAAAACAGGATCCACTGACGAGGGGCCCAAAAGCTGAAGGTTGCTTTTTAAAAGTAGAATGAATTCTAGAAAAAAATTAGTAGAATTCTACATTTAAATACCCTAATAACTACAAGTAAGCCTGCAGTCAGAGAGCAAAGTGCTCTGTTGGGGTGATATAGTACTATGAGGTAGGGCTGAGCACAATACCCTCAGTTTTATCTGAATTTAGAAGCAGGCAATTAAGGGTCATCCAGGTCTTTATATCTTTAAGACGTTCCTGGAGTTTAACTAATTGATGTGTGTCATTTGGCTTCATGGATAGATAAAGCTGGGCATCATCTGCATAGCAATTAAATTATATTCGATGCCTTCTAATAATACCGCCTAATGGAAGCATGTATAATGTAACTAGAACTGGTCCCAGCACGGAACAATGTGGAACTCCATAATTAACCCTAGAGTGTAAAATTCCCCAAGGGTCAGGTTAGAAAAAGTAAGTGCCAAAGTTCAAAGGGCATCATTGACTGCTAGCTTATAGCTGTGTGAATGTGCATGTGTGTAATGTATTGCACCTAACCCAAAACTTTGCTCTGGCTAATGTAGAGAAGCTTCTATTGTGATAGATAACATTTCCATTCTCATACTTTTCCTTGCTTCTTTCGTTCCATCTTTTCCCAACAAATTACATGCATGCATTTTCTTAAACAAATTTTAGCAAACTATCAGAGAAACAGACAATTCTATGTTAGCTTTGCTGATTTTGTGGGGGTTTTTTTTGTTTTTTTTAAGCAGAGGTCATGTTAACTGCAACCATGTGCTATACACCACACGTGCTTTTATCTGAATGTGAGTGTTGAGAGTGTCTGAGTGTTGAGTTTTTGTTTTTGATTTCTTTTTTTTCTTGGTACTGAGGTAATGACACTTGAGATCAGTGGAGATTTATTCAACTGATTTACCTGAATATGGTATCCAAAGAACTCATTTATACTGCAATATAAAAAGAGGTGACTACTACAAAAAGAGCACCACCTCACCAGCAATCTAATTCTAAAATGTTTAAAGACATTCAGAGAAGGAAAAAGTGTGAAAAGGAAGTCATGACCAAAGCAAATCTCACATTAGAAGACAACCAGCGCTGAGCTGACCTCTTGAAAATTTAGTGGCGTGAAGACGAAGAAGTAGTAGTGCTATTGTGGAAGGTTCATGATATGATAAGAAACACAGAATGATGACCCTAATAGCAAAGTAACCAATATCCGTTTGTTTAGTCTAGTTTTTATAATACAGATGCAAGATCATGTATAATACCAAATGACCAATTTCTGAAATAATTTAGGATTTCATTATAAGAGTCTTTTCTGATGCTTTTTAAACCTTTTGTTGCATATTCTGTGTAGTGCTCTTGAAAACACAATCTGGGTTTAAAGTACCGCTGAAGCAACCTGATGTGGCAAGCTAATGACATCAAAATGCAGATTGGGAGCTTTGGCTTTGGTACAAAAACACCTCTCGGTGCAGTGCCAACTGTATGCTGTATTTCTCATGCACGCACGCACGCACGCACACACACACACACACATACAAACACACGCACACACACGGGTCTAAGCCCACACATACAGACACACAAACTGAACTGTAAAAGCAACCACTCCTCTACTCACACAGTTTGCACAGTTAAATCAAACTGATTTGCTACCATTGTGAGAGGAAATTAGCATAACAAGGATGGGATCAAATGAGGTAGTTACAGCTTGAATCATAAATTGCAGACTGAGCGGACGTGTGGCTGCAAATGGATTGTAGTTCACATCAGTATTCATGAAAAGAGAAAAGTAAGCTTCAGAATGTTTTTTTTTTTCATTCAGCCAGTTTTACATAAAAACCTTGTATCTGAGGTTTTTCTTGTTCTCTAAATGACCACTGACAATTTCCTATTAGTTTTATGACTCAGGGACCAAGCAAAATTTTACACAACACTGTAAAATGTAATTAGGAGCGGTAGATATAATGTTCAGTGCTCTGTGATGCGCTGGTGGCCTCTCCAGGGTGTGGCCCAACTCTAGCCCAAAAACAGCTGGGGTAGGTTCTGGCCCTCTTGCAATGCTAAGAAAATAAAAGGATGGATGGATGGCTGTTTAATGTCCAACTAATTGCAATGATACTAATACAAATACATTGCATTGTTAGCAATATGACCACGAGAATTCATGTAAACATCATATCATCAATCCTTTTTCTTCCACTTATCCTTTTCAGGGTCACCAAAGGGGGCTGTAGCCTATCCCAGCTGTCACAGGGCAAGAGGCAAGGCACACCCTGGACAGGTTGCCAACTCGTCGCAGGGCTAACAGAGAGACAGACAACCATTCACACTCACATTCATCAAGCCCCACTAACTGCATGTCTTCAGACTCTGGAAGGAAACCAGAGTACCCAGAAAAAACCCACACAGACACAGGGAGAACATGCCAACTCCACACAGAAAGGCCCCAGGCGAGGTGGATTAAACCCTAAGACCATGACGCAACAATGCTAACCACCATGCCACCCAACAGCAAATCAAAGTCAACTATATCCATGCAAATGTCTGATAAGTTCATATAAGATGAATGTTTAAATGGATACATTGTGCAAGTGTCAGGACTATGATCAGCTCTGGCAGGATCATTTTTCTTGTGTTACCATCAGCAGGCTGAGGCTCAGGTGGTAGGGCAGGTCATCTACCAATCAGATCAATCCTCCTGTCCATTTGTTGAAGAACGCTGAGTTCTTCAACAATGTGTTCGTTAGTATGTGTGAATGTTAGGTAAAAGTTTAGGTATAGCTAAAACAAGACTTTTATAGAAATCACTTTGAGTGCTCAAAGTGAGTAGGAAGGCATTATATAAGTAACAGTTCATTTGCCATATATTATATAATACATTAGAATTCATGCATATTGTCATCTGCATACAATTATCTTTTTTAAACATTTCTTTCAGCTGATGTCAAGGCAGCACTTGATCACAGGAGAACAACGGGGGGATGTTTTTCATTAGTAAGCTGCAAATGACTAACAGAACATCAATGCCTCTTTAGCACCGCGGGTTTGATCACCTTTAAGCTTCAAAACAATAATGTATTAATTATAATAGTTTTAATTATTGATAGAAATACTATTTGGATTTTAAAACTGGTTTGGCAATTAATACTTCTCACTTCATTACTCTGGGTCTATTTCTCATTCAAGATTTTTTACTGTTACACCTGCCATGCTTCCTAATTTAGTCTCTTTCTTTTTTTCACATTTTTAATTCCTCTTTCACTTCTTTTTTTTTCTCTTCATTATACAGTAAATAATTAAAAAAAATATTCCTAACTCACCAAAGCAAATAATAATATTTGGTTTAAATAACAGTTTGGGGGAAATCCTTTATAGGAATGTAATCAATTAACAGCATCCATCCAACCATTCATGTTCTTATGCCTATCTGATCCCAGTCCCATCCCGGTGTCTACTTGGAAAAAAACAGTGCTCTGAAGCAGGCGTGGAAAAAATCAACATAACACTCCCGCTCCAACTCATCCACTGAAAGGAGCCGATCAGTATCTCAACTTTTGCTTTGACTGGTTAGGTTTGGGGGGTTTGTGTATTATACTCTCAGGGATAATATAAAAAACAGAATGAGGAGGGGATATGATGTGAAAGCACTCAGTTAAATGGAAGCAGAACGTTATCACCCTGTAGTTTCTTATCATTAATGGATGTTTTAGGATCATAATTGTCTTTTTATCTTAGCTACAGAAAGCTATCCAGGACAAAAGCAGCTTCTACGTATCCCCTCGAAGAGGTAAAAAACATTTCACTAATGACTGACTGGACCTCAGTTATTAGAGACTGCTTGTAGACCAAAATGCAGCTGAGCAAATATAGGACTTAGTCATCAGGTTAACACAAATATACTCCAAATGAAAAACTCATATTGCCTGTGTTGTGTCTGCTGGATATTGCTAATATCAATGTTGTGTAATGTTATGACTTGCTGTGTTGCCCCCAAGTGGCCAAAAATTCTACTAAGGTTCAGAATCAAAAGTCTCCCACAAAATGAGAAAGGCAAGAAACTATTTTACCAAAATAATACAGTATTGAAATCAGGGTGCTGATAAGATTACATTATGTTATGCACATAATCAGTGTTGCAATGTGATTTATTATCGCTCTTATTTACAGCTGATGACAGCGTTCCCATTCTTCTTCTATGAAAAACCATGTCTCAAAAAAGATTTGGACTGTATGAGATCTCTAAAATATCTAAAAATGCTGGGAGCTTTATACAAGTAATTGTATCTTGATGAAAAAAGATGAGCCCATATGCCTCCTGTAACAGCAACATATTATATAATCATGAAGACTTGTGTATACTTTGTCTTTGACTTCATAATGAGTTCTTTAAGTACTGGGTTAGGACTGGTACTTCAATTTGTTAATTATTATCAGGCAAAGTGAAGGGAAAACAGTCTATTGTCTTTCTGAATCTGCTTGAACGTGTCATGAAAAAAGATTCAATTGATAACGCAGCGTACTGACCTTTCTCATCAGATTGCACATTCAAACTCTCCGGCTGAATAGAAAAAGTTTATTTTAATAACTTGCATAGTAAGTGATTCAATATGAAAAGGTTAATACCATATTCCTATGTGACATTTTGCTTGCTAAATATTCACCATCCTGGATTTGGAGAGCTTAACTTTCCATATGAATATGAGGTTATTGAAAAATACATTTCAAACTTCCAGTCATGACTGATATCACAAAGAATCCAGATATTAACTAATAAAAAAAGGAAACCCAAAACAGAAACTATGGTCTTAATCAAAAAAGCCTTCTTTGCTTATTCTGCTCCGTGGCTGATAGTGATGTCTCCCTGAATGTAATTAAACCTGAGCCTGTAAGGATCAAAAGTAAGCTCGTTATAATACATTCGGAGGGTAATGAAAAAAAATAAAGACAAAGAATAAAATCTACAGATTTTATTGCTTTGAAAATGATATTGGATCTAATAACTCAGAGCTGTGAGAGCACATAGCAGGGCATCAGTACACCAAAAAACAAGAATAGAAAAAGTGAAAAGACAGAGATGAAAGAAGGAGAAGAGAAGAGAAGAGAAGAGAAGAGAAGAGAAGAGAAGAGAAGAGAAGAGAAGAGAAGAGAAGAGAAGAGAAGAGAAGAGAAGAGAAGAGAAGCAGTAGCGAGTTGCACATGGAAGCAAAAATGTGAGGAGATTAGTGGAGACAAGTGAAAGAACACACAAGAAAACTGAATCAATAATCCAGAAGGCATTCTCTGTCTTTGTATTTCACTCCAACTTAGAAATCTCAATGAAACCAGCTAATTGCACCAAGCCAAAGAGACAAGTGAGCTGCAACAAACCTCTATGCGTTTATTAACCTCGAACTGATCGTTTCGGACAAATTAATTGTCTTTTGAGTCAGGTGACGTTTGAAAAACAGGGTATCTCAGTTGCAAAACTAAATATATGGCATTGTGAGGTAATTAAAAGCAGTAGATGATTCACTTACAACATAAAAAACTGCACTTTGTCAAATTTTAAAAAATGAATTCCATAAATGTGCTATGGTGCAATTACTATTATTACATGCTTACCACTACTTTTTTCCCTGTGCATTACACAATTTAACCAGTAACTTCACAGTAACAGTTTAATGAGAAAATTAATGGATTCTTTTGAATTTCTTTTTTACCTTCAGTTGTATGGATTTAGACCACCCACTTGTTTGCTATGAGCACTGAAAACTCAAGGCAATTATTCAACCTACTAGTTCATGACCTCCATTTCTAGAGCCACCATGCTTTAAGTCTGAGTTCATGCAGTTCATTCAAATGATAATCCTCACTTCAAATAAACAAGCCAAGACTTCCTGCAGACAGCATTTGAAAACATTCCATCATCAGGCTTTTGCTCCTCCTCATCATCACCTTCACTTTCATAACTGTATGGATGCATTCAGACATGCATGCGCACAAAATCCCTGATACCCGCAAACTTAAATTAGCACACGCAGATGCAACTGACTGCAAATCTCCATACGCTTGTTGCGCGGCGTTAGATCACAGCACGCACACTGACACACACTTAACAAACATCCACGGTGCCAAACATGAGCACATATTCTGACACATGCCCTACACACTTCTCTTTTGAAACCACATGCATTTCTTTGGAACAACAAAAAGAAGAGGGTGAGGAGTTGGGGCAACCCTGAGTCTTTACAGTGAGTCACGGTCAAGTCGGCTGGAGAGAGATGGAATATCCTCCCGAGCATGGATTGTGGTAATTGCCTCTGTGTCTGTGTATGGGATAGAAAGAAGGAAAAAGAAAAATTATGTGTGTGCATGTGTGAGTGTGTTGCCAGCACCACCTCCAGGCTGAACTGATGAGCTCATTATTTTTGCTCCCAGAACCCCCTCCAGTTTCTGGAAACAGCAACATAGCAGAGGTCCCTGTGAGAGCGTGTGTGTGTGTGTGTGTGTGTGTGTGTGTGCGTGCATGTGCAGAACTATGGCCTTTCCTTCAGAGTTCTGAACTATTTGTAAAAGCGATCAGGATAACGACAGGTGGGAGATGTAGAAAGGAAGCAGGAAGAGGAAAAGAGCACAGTGGGTGAAAGCTGTGTTTGTGTCATCAGCTCTTAGAGATATTAAGTCAGCAGTGTGCGATTATTGATTCAAAATTTAATATCATACGGAAATTATTCCATTCATCCAATATTCCAGACAACTAAATTTTGTCTTGAACCAATAATGTGATAAAAGAAGGCCAGTGATCACAATCAAGAATGTGGTAATGAATACGATCTAAACTGGGACACACACTGGAAATGGTAAATGTTCTGCTCCTCTCTTTTAACCTTAGTTAGGTTCCACAGAGCGTCACTTTGCATGAACATGGAGAAATTTGAAAATAAAAATTGTTTAAACATCTCTTAGGATTTAGGATCTCAGCATCTCAGACTCTTTCCAGACATTGTTGTATGGTGGGTCAAAATCTGACGGTACTTTTCTAAATTGATATTACCGTGAATTTTGCCGAGATCTCCAACACCACTGGCTGAACTGCAGTCCCAAATCATGACAGTCTGCACCAGGACTTACAGATAGATATAGACACTTACTGTTGAACCTCTCTCATGATCTACTTCATAGATTGATGATGAGTTGAACCCAAAATTCCTCATTTGGATTCATCACTCCAGAAGACCTGTTAACACACCCTTTGTGACGGGACGGCGCGCCAGCGCTCCAGTCAAATTGCAACCACACGCGATAGAGCACTAATTCTTTTTGCATATAAAACCAGAGAACTTACACTTACATAACAAGCATTCACCGTGTCCCAGCTGTATCCTTCCTCTACCGGGCTCGCAGAAATGGTGTGAAAAGCACAAACAACAAAACGTGCTCCATGTGCTTCATCGTTTGCATCAGCATTCACAGCTATGCCGTTTCTCTATCTAGGAAAAAATGTAAATACAAAAAAGAATTTTCAATTTCTTTGAGGGTTAGTGCACTTTTTAGCTACTTTCTGTAGTTATTTCTTTCATACATATTATTAAAATTAGGGTTATGAAGATTCTATCAATGCAGTGAGTTGAAATATTGCACAAGATGGTAATCCAGCATGTATAAATGTAATGATATGATCTGGCGGACTTGTTCTATTATAGGTCATAAAGGAATGGTTTCTTGACAGCCACCCTTCCACTGAGATCATTTATGATGAGGCTTCAGTGAACTGTAGTGGATCAAGTGAAGGGCCAGATGCATCTATTATTATTATTATTTCTTAATACTGTTCCTCTGCTGATACCTTTTAGGCCCGCCACTTCTTCTTTTGTCCTTCACTTATTCAGTTTCCTTAAAATCTTTAATTACACACTGCACACAATGCCAAGATAAGATTTTGGGAATTTCCTTGTTGGCGCAAACATTAAATTTTTCATAGATTCAACTAAAGAAATATGAAGAAATTCTGTGTTTTTGTAACACTACTAACAAAGTGTCTAAAAACACAATTTAAAATTGGTTCTTTACTACTTTCCCTGCTATACAGTATGTGGACACAACATTGGTTGAGTGAAGTGTATTTTTACTGCTTGAATGATTCATAGGTCAGTGTTAAAGTGGCTTAACAAATAACATTCCTCTTAAAATGGTCAGGCACAAGGACTGAACTGAAAATGAATGAAAAAGCAGCCAATGCCAGTGTTTTTGTGTCTTAAGACTTTTGCACAGTACTGTAAGCAATAATGTACAGCATACTGTATTGATTACATAAGATTTTATGTATAGATCCCAAAGTCACGACAGCTTTAAATGCCTGCCAGAGGATCCCATACAGTGAGCAGGCTGATATATGGTGATAATCCCCAAAAGATGACAGAGTTACTGTATAATTAGCATTTTACCCTTCTTACTAAGCAAGATTAAGGAGGTCTATATCCAGACACACACACACACACACACACACAAGGAATCAGATCCCTATCATTTTGATAATTAATGTCTATATAATAAAAGGCAGGACGTGGAAATTTAAGACTCTGGGCAAGACAAGATATCATATGGCAAAATTAAGCTGCGTGATAAAAAACAGACACACACCCAGCTGTGCTCGGTTTGAATGCTTTCATGTGGTTTGAGTTTGGAAAAGGCTCTCGGTGTGTGTGTGTGCATGTGTGTGCGTGTGTGTGCGTGTGCGTGCGTGTGCGTGCGTGTGTGTGTGTGGGCGTGTGGGTGTGTGTGTGTGTGTGTGTGTGTGTGTGTGTGTGTTCGGGCAGTTCATCTTAGCAAAACTAAAACTTTTTCATTATTATTATTATTATTTTCATTATTTAGTTATTTTGCATGATGTAACCTCAGTTTATTTATTGCACTTTCTTTTATTGTGTTTGTTTAAGGCAGGTTTATTCTCTTTACCTTAAAAAGCTGAGTTCATATCAGGTCAGCTGAACCATTTCTTGTGATTTTTAATTTTCAGATGTCGGCATGTGTGACTATGTCCCAGATAGCACTTGCATAATTAACAGCAGGATAAGCCCTGCTGTGTTAAAATGCAATTAACACCAACAGTCATCTCTCATATCAGCAAATCGCACAGAGGCGTGAGCGGGGTGGACATGTACTTTATCATATAAACTAAATATTCACTGTAATCATATTCAGGAAGACCTTATTTGCATCAAAGTGCCTGCCCTCTTATTAATAACCTAATCTTTCAGTGTATAGTGGGTTTTTTTATCATTGTTTTTGTCTCTTTTTCCAGATGGAATTCACCCTTTCTCTGTTGAGCTTCCATAGGGAGGTCATAGGTCAGCTTAAAAACAACAAACAAAAGTCAATTTACTGTAATTTTTAGTACTGCATCTTCCTTTGTACCGTCTGCAGTGAGAATAGCTCACAGTTTTTACCTATTTGTTATTCAAAGGTCAAACCTGTTATATCTTGTAAGTCTAGATATTTAAAAAAAGCATGCTTCTAGGTAAATGTTCAGTATTGGGGTGTTCTGTTGCAAGGGTTAGCAGAGGGGAAAGTGCTAACATCATAATGTTATCATTCATCGTCTAGAGTCTGGCTCACATAGTCCTTCTGTGGGTTTATGATTAAATCAAACATGGCTGAGAGTCAAGCAGTGCTGGAGGAGACAGCCAAGTAGAGGGTGTACGTTTTTAAGGACGATTCACCCATAAATTGACATTGAGTTTATTTATAATTGAAGAAAATCAACATTGTAAAGTGGCTGGAAGAAACAACCCTGGAACATTGTGCATGCATTTCATGTATTTCTTTAAATGGCTTGGAGAAAATTTGGTCTACCCTAATACAGTGCACATTAGGTCTGTCATCACCTCTAAACCTCTTCAAGTGGAAAAAATAAGTGCATGCAACGCGCCAGCCCGCAGGTACTGGGATAATATCTAATCATTTGCAATTATTTATTATTTCAAATAGCCACAGATGTGCACTTTAACGATATGGCAACAATGTCCAGTCCTTGTTCTCCCGAGGCTCCAACATCAGACCTCTGTACGTGTCTGCCCTCGTCAGCAGCTGGAGCTGCAAGCCTCATTTATTAGATTCAGATCAGTTACGTTGCACCACAGTGAAGCTGCTGAAAATACAGGAAAATAAAGATAGCATCTGAACTAAAAACAAACATATAAAAAATGTCCTCTAACCATGGCTATTACTGTCTGAAAAAGCCAACAGTATTAAGAATTGTATTGCTACAAGGTCAAAAGTTGCTTTTAAAACATTTTTTGTTTAAGAGCTGCTTTTACATTTCGGTCCAATATGAAGTAAAAATACTTGGGAATGGGATGATCTACTATATAGAGGAAGATGACAACAGACAGCGTTTGAAGAAATCCAGAGGGATGGAATTGTTTTTTGGCTAGAATGTCAAAGAGGGAAATGAACAAAAAACAGCCATAAATAAAAGTTTATAATTAAGTCAAGTTACATTTAGTAAAGCACCAACAGTATTACAGTATTACTCTGTTACACAGCAGAAATTCAACCAAATAGATGGTAGGAGATCATAGTTCATAGAGTTCCCAGATCTGCAGCAACTGCAAACATAAGAGTATGGGAAACAGCAGGAGGGGCAGAGGAAGTTGGAGACTAATGCAGACCAATGGAGAAGAGAAGAGAAGAGAAGAGAAGAGAAGAGAAGAGAAGAGAAGAGAGGAGAGGAGAAGAGAAGAGGAAGGCTGCATTGTGGGAAAG
>VUQK01004089.1:14051-28172 GCA_015106715.1 Bujurquina vittata | reverse complement strand
AAACCAAATTCATTTCACCAAAACCCCCCCCCCCCGCCCCCTTACAGCCACCATATATTGACTTCAGTGTCAGAGAATATGATAAAATATTAAACATCTTAACATCGGATGTCTTTATTTACATTTATTTCTTTAATCTGCACTGGATGATGCCTCGCTTGAAGCAAAAGTGTGCACGGGTTTCACACGCTTCCTTGCTGTAATGCATCAAGATTAAATGAATGTGAAATATTGTGGGTTTTAAGCGATGGCTGTTATAAAAACAGTCGGGTAGTGGAATGATGGGATGTGATGATTCTTGGCTTTTGAATTGAGTTTCAGCAGCAGTTCAGCGGGAGTTAAGAGAGAGAATTTTCAGGTAGTTAATCATTGCTCTGCACACACACACACACACACACACGCACACACACACACACACACACACAACACACACACACACACACACACACACACACACACACGCACGCACACACACAGGTCAGGTCATTTTACCTGCCTCTGGAGTTAAGTGGGGTCCTCTGTGGGGTTTTGTTTGTCAGTGGGACCTACGATTAGCGCTCTAATCTGGTTAAAAGCACTGATGGGGAATTTCTGGCTATCAACATTAGGACAGAAATAGCCGTCTCAGTAAGCGTTCCTTTTTAGTGACGTACAGACATCTTGTTCTTCATTTGTTTCAGAAGCCGTTAAACGACATTAAAATGTGTCTAAAAACATGAATTTCTACTCTAATGTTGTCCAGATTCATTTAAATGGGAAATCAGTGCTTACCTGGCCTCTAAATATCACTTCCCATGCTTTATTGTAAGTGCAGCCCTTGATCTTAAGACTTCATCTGTATATATGTGATTTTTTTTTCTCCAATCCCAGTTCTTGAGTCCAGTCCAAGTCTCTGTCTGACTCGGAGCTCAGAGCGGGTAGACAGACAAAGCACTGAAAGAGGGTCTGGTCCCTTGACTCCCCTGGCTCTTTGTTCAAAGTGGGGCCGCGATGTACTGACTTAGAAAGAGCACTTTTCAGCTAGGCCGTAAGGCGATCGTGGGTCTTTCCTGGCCAGGGTGTGCCCTGGGCGTCTCTGGTTTACCTGCGGGACCAGGAGGAGTGGGTTGGGGTTGGGCTGGCCCTCCCCGGGTTGGGTAGTGGTGGGGAAAAGGAAAGCATTTGGTCAGTGGGAGAGGGGAGAGCGAGAGAGACTGAGAGAAAGGAGGGAGGGTTCGAGGGATGGCTGTAAGGTGAGAACGCTGAGAAAGGACAAATAAACAAAGGTGGCGATGAGGGTCTGAGGTGAAATTAATTGTATCAGACTCTTTCTCTCTTTGGCGACAGTCTCCTGAGACAGCAGCCCAGGAAACAGCAGACAGTGAATGCAGCACTGGACAGCCATCAGCTCAGAGAGAGCTACAGATTTTTAGTGAAAGAGTGATGGTTCCTCTCCAAAAGTTCAAGCGTGCATCTAGTTTTATTTTATTTCTGCTTCAGACAAATGTGGGATATGCTCCAAAAAACAATGTGAAGAAGAGTCACAACAGATGAAAATAAATTCAGATAAAAATGTAGCCTTTATCAAATGTTTGGATTAGATTAGATTAGACCGTTTAATTAGCAGAGATTCAGAGATAAATTGAGAGTAAATAGGAATGTTTGGAAATCTATAAACACATTTTTGACACATTCATAGATATTTGTATGTAACCACTGGTCCATCCTTACTTGACTCTAAAACTTCCTGGGTTCTGGCTTCTCTATGCACATTTTTATTAGCTGTGCTAATACCTTGCAGTAGGTTGGTCTCAACAATTACTTAATTGATTGCCATAAAGGTTTCTAAAAAGATTTTTCCTAATTACTTTGGGGAGCTCCTGAATTGTCCTTTTCTCCTCCAGAAGGTCAAATTTTCATTTATGCTGGGTTCAGCCCCTTTTACTTTTATAATCAACCAGGTTGTCAGCAATCCACTTAGGGATAGGGGTAAGATTAGGTTAACAGCCACCTCTTTTTATGGAATATTTTCCTAATCGAATGTTATTTGCTCCTTTGTGAATTGGCACCTAATCATGGTGGAGGGGTTTGTGTGTCCCAGTGATCCCAGGAGCTATGTTGTCTGGGGGCTTTGGTCCTGGGTGAGGAGTGATTCCAACGACTCTTATGGAAGAGACATCATGAGAACAGGGTTACCAGGGTCCCACCCTGGAGCCAGGCCTGGGAAGGGAGCTTGAGGGAGAGACTGGGGAACTGCATTTAGAGATTATATTAGATTAACTTTATTAATCCCTTTGGGAGGGTTCCATCAGGGAAATTATGAACCAAATGACAGTTCAGAGTACCCACCCTTCTTGGAGTCACTGTGTGGGGTGCTCCATTCAGTGATAACACAAGGATGTCCACAAGTGCACGTGGCACCGGCTGCAGGTCGATGATCGATTTTGTAATCGTATAATCAGATCCGCCGTATGTTCTGGACACTTGGGTAAAGAGAGCTGCTGAGCTGTCAACTGATCACCACTTGGTGGTGAGTTGGATCAGGAGGAATCTAAATACATTGTGAGGGTTTGCTGAAAGCCTGGCAGAGGCCCCAGTCTGCGAGATCTTCAACTCCCTCCGTCGGCAGAACTTTGACAGCATTCCAAGGGAGGCTGAGGACATCGAGTCTGAATGAACCATATTCCTCACCTCCATTGTTGAGGCTGCTGCTCAGAGTTGTGGCTGCAAGGTGGTTTGTTGCCTGCCTTTGTAATCCCTGAACCAGATGGTGGTCACTGGAGGGAATCATCAAGCTGAAGGAGTCCTATTGGACTTGGTTAGCCCATGGGAGGCAGCTGCACAACGCCATTGACAGCTTAGTCCGTATTCATTTCCTGTGGGTGTTGGACGTCACCAGGGCTGCTCTTTGTGACTGATTCTGTTGATAAATTTTATGGACAGAATTTTTTGGCATAGTCAAGTGGCGGTAGGCTTCCACCTTGGTGGCCTCAGAATCTCATCTCTGCTTATTGCAGATGATGCAATCCTGTTGGCCTCCAGCTTGCAGTGGAATGGTTCACAGCTGAATGTTGAAGTGACTGGCATGAGAATTAGAGCCCCTAAATCTGAGACCATGCTCCCCAGCCGGAAAAGGGTGGAGTGCCCACTCCGGCTCAGCGATGAGTTGCTTCCTCAGGTGGAGGAGTTTAAGTATCTCATTGTCTTGTTCGTGAGTGATGGGAGAAGGGAGCAGAAGATTGGCAGGCAGATTGGGGCTGCGTCTGCAGTGATGCGGATCTTGGAGAAATTATGTCTCTTTGCGGGCGGTCTCTGCGTTCCCCTGGATGAGCTGGAGCAGGTGGCTCGGGAGAGAGGTCTGGACTTCTCTGCTTAGACTTCTACCCCTGCAACCCAGCCCTGGATAGGCAGACGGAAACAAATAGATGGATGGTTTTCTTATTTGGCATATAAATGGAAAGCTGAGGAAAGAAGAACTACAGCGCCAAAATTTATGTAAAAATTTATGCTTCAGAAACCACTCAGCATCAGATGGATTAACCCTTACTCAATAGCCTAAACTTACATCCAGCGATGGGGAACTTTAGAACAAAAGAGCCATTTTCTTTTCAAATGTTCATTTATTTACTACTTGTGGTGCTACTCAGTAGGCTATTTATGATTGCTTAGTACTAAAACTGCAAAAAATGCTTATTTATTATGTACATATTTTGTAACAAACCCAAACAACTGTGGAGTAGAGGATGGAAAATGTCTGCCCAGATCTTCTTTAAAAGAGAGCAGCTATAAAGCTGTGACCTTTATTTTGGATCCTTTTGCGCAAATGAATCAAATAAATAAGTACAAATCTCCCTTGATAGTAAGTAAAATATTAAATATATAGCAGCTCAATAGCTTTAAAAATAATAAAAGTGAAAAAAAGGAGTGCAGTTTGAGTGAAGGCCAGCTGTGGAACAAGCGAACAGTGCTAGTGGTGAGGCTGTCCTCGCACTGTTAAGTTAATCATGTCTTCAGTTTTTTATGGTTAAGGATGTTGCCGCTCCATCATCACACTCTGGCCAAAAATATGAAATTGGATTACCATGTCATTGATGCTCTCTAAGGGAAAACAGTCAGTCACAGTTTAGTTTTTATTTATTTATATTTTTTTTAAATTTTTAAAAAACACTAAAAAAAAAAAGATGGTAAAGTGCAGCCCTGAGCTTTTGTCAATTACTATAGGAGACCTATCACAGCTCTTTGTTGTATGTTACAAAGTTAGCATAATAATGATTGGAATTAGGAGTACTTACAGTGAGCACAGTGTGGACATCTCTCAATCAGAGTGGGTGTTCCTCACCCAGTGGGGAGTGTCTTGGTTCTCCTGATCAATCGCTTGATGTAGAAACACCCACCCTTCTTCTCAGAGCATATCTTCATGTTGTGTCGAAGCTTTTGTGACAGATGCAGAGCAGAAGTGTGTCGTGGGTGTCAGTCCTGACGGCTTCCTTTAACCTACAAAGTCTGGCCATACATATAGGCGACTTTCTGAAGAGTCTGAATATGCTTCTAAATAAACGAATTGATGTTTTTAGGAATTTTGCAAAAATATCAAAATATAATTTTACTAATTTAAAAAACACATCTGCAAGAGAAAAAAGTGTGCAAAAATCCAAGTAAATGTTTAAATAATGAGATATTCAGCTTTGTATTCTGTGTATTCAGCTCCTAGTCTCAGATTGTAACCGGATGTGTGCGTCATGACGCTCACTGTTGTGCTTTATTTTGACAACGGTGGCAGGAAATTTCATTGGTTCCATCTAGTTTGACAGCAGTGACAGCGCAGAGCCGCGAACGCAAAGTCAAATATATCTTTGTGTGTGTGTGTGTTTTAACAAAAAGTGACAGGAAATACGTCTTTTTGCCGATGTGTTTCACAGCCGACAAAATCTTAGATCCTGATGGAATTTATGACTGACATGACTCTGATGCTTAAGCTGCACTCGTGAGAATTATGAGTTAATTATGCTATTCAGGAACTGTGACGAAATCATTAAAAAGGAGGAAGACGAAGAAGTGATGGAGCACCCGCTACGAAATTAACCCAGAACCCGACTAAAAAATGACGCTGATTTTAAAATAAGAGCGCTAAGGACACCTTTTAAATGATTTCCAGTCTTTGATGAACTTTTATGTTATTTTACCATGCGTAACAGATGGATACGCCGGAGGTTGCTTGTCTTGATTTTTACTTTCTTCATCATTCTCTACGTGGATTTTCAGCTACGAACCAGCACCATTCCCAAAATCACTGTGGTTCACCATCCAACAACCGGTGCGCTCCACCACCGGTCCATCCAGCAGGCTGCGTCCCCGGCCAAGGACGCGCAGAACCCGACTAAAAATACCAGAAGCAGTGACGAAAGTATATTTGCTGATGGAACCGAAGAACACTCGGTGCCTGAGTCTGCACATGTCAGCCAGCCGAAACTAAAGCTGGAGGACATCTACATAGCTGTGAAAACCACCGGGAGGTTCCACGGAACGCGCCTTGCGCTTCTTTTGGAGACCTGGATCTCCAGAACCAAAGCGCATGTGAGTGTTTGTGTTTTATATCTGCTGTCTTACACTTCTCATCACACAGTAGCTGCTGATCCAAATAAACGACCACCATTAAAAAACAGGCTAAAACATATTGTGCCATCGTCCCGTACTCAGTGGAATTTTAGGCTCTTTTATTCTTAGGTTTGGCCTTCTTTGCGCAATCAAAGGAAACTGATAACCCAAACCGGTGAACAAAACAACGAGAGGACAGATGAACTTAAACGTACGTGTACTGTAATCATACACTGGGATAACTGAGTGAGGATTTTAGTGGTCAGAGGTAAAGCTGGAGCTCGAGTTTTAGTCAGTATTTCATACAAATACTTCATAAAAAAGTAAACATGTGACCGCGCAGACCATGTGCTGGAAGCCTAAAGATGAAGTGAAAACACTTACTTCCTTTCTGCTCTGGAGCTGCAGGTCTGATGGCTCATTAAAGTTAAATTTAGTTCCTTTTGTTTATCAGTTTACTAGTGGAACAGGTGTATCACAAACAAACAAGCAAACAAACAAATCGGTTCTATTTGGGTTTTCCAGTCTGGCCACTTTCTATTGGATGTCATGACTATGTAAGGCTTTAGTTAAGTGTGGTGTCTTGCGCTGGGCTTTGTGATGTAGCATAAAGTAACAAACCTGCTGAAAGGCCTGCTCTTTGTGGTACTGGGTATTGGACTTAAAAGTGTTTTGCTACAGATCATCCAGGATTTTGTACATACACCACTGCTGGTACTTGTGGCGCAGAATTTCAAACAGATGTGGTGGATTTTCTTCCCATCTTTTTACTGCATCTGAGCAACTGCTATTGCTTTAGTTACAGACAATTTGCCTCACTTTCCTCTCAGCAATGCTCAGTCCAGTATTTTTGTGGCAGTGTGTCTGAACCTGGCCTTTAAACTCAGACCTTAGTTAATCTTTGTAAACAAATAATTGTGAGTCGGTGGTGTCAGGTTTTCACTGACTTTGACAGCACTGATACACAGACGCAGCTCAGGGATCACTCAGGAAGAAGCAGTGAGCCATTTTACTATTTAAAATTTCAGGAGACTTCTGTTTAAATACATGGATACACTGAATACAGAGGTTTCATTTAATTCCACATCGTGCTTCTTCAAAGAGGGTTCGTTTCCTTCTTTACACCCGATGAAAGAGTTGAGGAAGCATATTTCTGTTAGGGCAGAAAGACTTTCTAAAGACGTGTTGGCTTAAATAAAAGGCACAATTCTACAAGCGAAAAAGGATAATGTCTCCCCATTTACTCTTCCTCTGTCTCACTGCAAACGCAACATGCATGATTGCATTTTGTCAATACTTGCGTGTGCACACACACACACACACACACATCATGTTTATTTATATATATATGTGTGTGTGTGTGTTTGTGTTTGTGCATATCTGCAGCCACACAATGACACAAAGATGCAACTACAGACCCCACAGTAGAAGAGAGCACACACATGCATACACAGGAAGCTGTGCAGGCAAGTTGTCTCAGCTGAGGGGAAGCAGCCGCTGTGTAGTGACTGTGTTAACAATACTAAAACGGAAGCTGGTCATAGAACAGGAAGTCGAAAGGCTGATTGCAGAACAGAATGAACCTGATACCCACGTACGCACACACGCACACACGTGCACGCACGCACACGCACGCACGTACACACAGGGTGAAAAGTCAACCAGCTTGGCAGTGGCTTCCGCAATATATTGAAGTTAATCGGCTTAGAGCTGCAAGCAGACAGAAAGTGTCCCCGTGACAACAGCTTGTTGGAGGCCCTACAACTGTAAATATATAGTGATAATCTCTGATATGATATTGGCCCCCATCCAACTCGGGATCTTCAGAATCAAATTCTATCACATCCTGCAGCACCAAGAGCAGAAATAATGAGTGGAAACACATTTAAGTGGACAGAGCAACGGCTAACATTTTTAACAGCTGAGGAAGCTCATTGGTGAGAAGGAAACAGAGGAACATCAATCTACATGATGCTAGCAGCTCATTGGTGACAAAGACCTTCTAGAGGCAAGTCTAGAACATTTGGTAGCCACTGTAGTAACAATATGTTATATTAAGAATGCTGTAATGCTAACGTTTTTTAATTGGCACAAAACACAAAGTACAGCTGAGCCCGCAGGGGATGTAATACACTATCATAAGTATTGGGAAAGTTAGAAATTTGGCCTCATGGTGCCAAAAGAGGACAAGTGAGGAGGACGAAAATCATTAAAATTCAATGTCTGTGAACCAAGAATATCTGCAGGCCTTAAACATTCTATGTTTATCCCTCCAGTAGATGCTGAGATATTTCACATTAAAAGGTGAGAACTTTGATCTGCAGTGATGCAAAGGGAGAAGTTTAGAGCTCCTCAGGACTTCAAGGCAGGGCGTCAAAGGGTTCAGATAAGCCTGTGTAAAAAGCAAATAGTGCAGAAGGATGATTTGCACATTGTTTAAACCCTGTATTTAACAAAAATATCATGTAGTCATTTCTTTTTTATTCTTAAATATATTCCCATTTTGAATTTGATGCCAGCAATGACAAAGACACAGGATGTTACTGCATCCACAAATAGAAAATAAGCTCCTCCTAAAACGTATTAACAAGAGTGCTGTCTTCTACCTGTCCAAAGAGGACCATCCAGTTTGTTATCAGATAGCATTAGTGCACTTGGCATGGGTAACTTGCATATATGGAAGCAAAAATGTTTTCTGAGAGGCTTTTTTAGCTGTTTGGAGTTCAGATTCTCATGTCTGTACTGCTGTTGGTGTGATGTGTTCGGCCTCAGAGGAGCAGGCAGTTATTTGTTGAATGTGAAAGGTCATCGTGAGCTGTGATGCTTCTGTCAATACTTGCCAAGTTGAGGTTTAAAGCGCTTAAAGCTCCAAGTTTTCAGTCAATTTAACGGCGTTTTATTTCATTAAATAGCTTCACAGCATTTCTTTTTTCATTTTTTTTTTACTTTTCAAAAAATGTTCTGCAAATTAGTTTAAATCCTGTCAGATCTTTTGATATAATTCGTAATGAACAAACACGTGAAAAATGATACAAGAGAGAAAAAAGAAGTCACAGATCTTTATTTCATCTTGCAGATTAAGCCAGAATTTAAATGTCTGTTTAAATATTGGATCACAAACACATTTCCACCTTGAGTGCCTTTTTTTTGTAAAACATGATTAAATCCACACAAACATAAACAAAGTATTTATGCTGTAATGCAGTGTAATGTAGCGCTGCATTGTAAATCATCGGTATTTCACTTCAACACTCAGAATTGATTATTGAAATTAAATTTATAGTATGCCTTTTAGTTTTGTACACAAAAATGAATTCACTGATATAATTTTGTGATCTGTGACTCAGATTGTGCACTTTTTTAATGGCAAAATATTTGTATTTTTATTATTTCGGTTAGGATGTAAAAATGTTACTATGCACACATCAAGTGTAAAGCTGCGTCCACACAGGACTAAACTAAACGGCCTCGATAACGTGTGTTGACTTGAAGTAACTGCAGGCAAAATATCAACTGGCAAACTGAGTGGATCCTGAGTTAAGTTTCTCTTATTAAAATGACCAGAATGCCACTGATTGACACACGACAAGGTAGTAAACATGTTAAGAGACAAAGGCAACCAGAGCCTGGAGGATCTGCTGGTGACCAAACAGCAAAGTGAACAATGAGCCAATCGCTCACAATTTAAGAAATGACAATAAAGAATCCTGAATATCTTGATTAACCTATATTATCTGCAAACACCGGCCTATCACAGAGAAATCTGTATTGGAATATGTTGCCTGATGTCGTGGTTTGAAAACTCAGAAGGAGCTAATGCAAAAGAAGCATCATGTAATTTAGGAATGGCCTCACTATGTACACTGTACTGAACCACATGAATCTTTGAATTCAGGTGTTTTTAATCCCATTGCCACGGGTGTTTAAAACACCATGCAGTCTGCCTTCACAAACATTTGAGCGCACTGAATTTGAGTGCAGCACTGTAATAGGATGATGTCATTGCAACAAGTCAGTTCATAAGTTTTTTCCCCCCTCCTCGATATTCCACCATCAACTATCATTAGTTTTATTGCAGAGTGGAAACGTTTAGCCACAAAGTTGTTAACTTTTGAAATACATTGCTGGAACGTTAATAAAAAATTATAATTTTCCAGTCATTTCATTTTTTTTTCATTACAACTCAAACATACTGCATGAATGTATATGGGAAGATATCATCTTTTTCAATTTCCTAAAAACTGTTATTGGTATCAGCATCACAAAAATGACAGGATCCTTATTTTCTCCACTCTTAAACAAAGTTCCCGTCAAAGCGTCGCAGAATCCCACAGTGAGGATCCAGATGTCTGATTTGAAAGCCATCCTCATATACTCATCATACTACAAAGGAATCGCTGAAACATTGATCAGAGCCCTTATTAAGATGTATTGCAGTCATTTTCTGTTATGGGGTAGTACAAATCTTACTTAATAGCCCTTTAAGAGTGTGAAAAACAAGTTGAGATTTATGCATTCCTGCCTGACCTCAGCGAAACGTCCCTGCAAACTCTGTTTACGAGCCGCTCACGCCCCACGCTGTGTCATTTTTGTTCCTCATCCCAGGCTGACTGATTTCAGTGCAGGTGCTTTAGCCTGAGTTATGACCAGAGGAGAGGAAACTAATTGTAATGGCAAATTTTTCTCGAGAGGATTTAGTGGCGTGGGTGGTGGTGGTTGTCGGGGTGATAGCGGAAGGGAGGATTGATCCAGGTATCTCATTACTCCTCCTTCTCCTGCTTCAGTGATGGAGAGATGACAGGGAGGGGATGGAAAAAAAAAAGGTTGAAAAAGGCCTTTGGGAGAACTAGCGAGGGAGGGAAGAGCTCCAGCTGTATTAAAATGACCAAAGTGATGATTTAGAGGCTGTTTGATGTCACTTCAAGGCAGGGAGAGAGAGAGCGAGAAAGATAGAGAATAATATGATTTGATTGATGGCCCGGGATGCTATAATAAAACTGCATACTTAAGAATAGATGAAGCCTTTCTCTTTGAATGCAGCTGGAGACTCGCTTTAGTGTAAACACAGACAAAAATGCCCACAATCGCAGCCAGTAGAGCTGTCACACAGTGGGCCTATACTTTTTTTTAAACACACACAAATTAACATCGGGAGGACATTTCCCTGAAAGCTTATGTGACATTATCAGCTGAAGGTTCACTTACTGGATTTACTGACTGTCTCTAAGTCAGAGCTACCCTCACTTTTCATATCTGATGTCAAACCAGCAAGAGGGCAACATCTCCAGCCTCAACAATGAGACTTTATTAACCCGTGGGCAATGTTAAGATTGCCGTGTCCATCTTTTACATACAGTCTATGGGCGCGCCCTTTGATCATTACCTCCCTAGAGCAGGTTTTTATCCCAAACTGCTTCTACATCTACGCTTCCTTCACACCTGAAAGGACCTACTGACACAAAGCATTCTGATGCTCTTACTGCCCTTGCACTACATTGTTAATCCCACCCCAAAGCCAAAGACACACAAAAGCAGAAGTAAAGCAGCACACGCGTCTGGATGTGACAGTAGATCTGCTGCCATCTGTTGACCTTTAAAGCAGTTTTCAGTCACACGTTCATTTGTCTCCTGCACGTCTTTCTCTCTCTGACTGTCAGAAATCTTGCTTTCGTCAGATCAAATAACACACGATTAGCTTTTTTAAAAACTGCAAACCTGGCTTTATTTATGTAATCCCATCATGTAATCTAGGGGTTACAGTAGTTAGCAGGTCCTGGCTGTCCAGGCTCAGCTCTTTCTACATGCCTTTCATACATCCTACACCCACACGTAGACACGTGCATGCTGACAAATGCACTTCATACACTTCGAATGTCTCTGTGGTGGAAGCTCATGTGTCCAAAGTTTCAAATAGCGAGATGAGGAATGTACAGATAATTCCTGTGAGCCAAAAGATCAGGCTTCACACTACTTCGTGCACTTGGTTTTATGAAGATTCTTCTTCTCTTGGCTTTATACAGTATTATTGGCTGTGCATATGCTAGTGGAGCTGCAGTCCACATGTTGCTACACCTCCTTTTCTGTGTCACAAGAAAGCGTGGTGGAAGCAACGATGATGTACGAGAAAAGCCCGCAACCCTAAAGCTAAACTGGCTGCAGGTGTGAATGTCGGTGTGAATGGTTGTGTCTCTGTACGTTAGCCCTGTGACAGACTGACGACCTGTCCAGGGTGTAGCCCATCTCTCACTCAGTGACAGCTGGGATAGGCTCCAGCTCCACCACGACCTTGAATTGGATTAGAAGTAGTAAATGGATGGATAATAGTAATAATTATTAGCAGTAGCATTCACGTTTAAAGATGTGTGCTTCTCTTTTTTTTAAAAACCATCATCTGTTCATACGCATGGCCTGAGGCAGTTCTGTAAATTTGTTTATAGAGCATGAGCAAATTCATCTCATCTAACAGGTGATTTGTCGCTCTCTGCATTTTTTTAGTGCCTTGCAGGCACAGAAAGTTGAACAAATTGTATTGTTCAGCCTGATGGGCTGTGGAGATAGAGTGTGACTCTAGGGTTTCCTGTTCAAACCCATTAGTGAAAACGTCCTCAGTCTCCGTGGCTCGTGCACCATACAGATTAGAATCTTTTCAGTCAAGTTTCGTCTAGATGAGGTTAATGCAGAACGGCGGCCCTCTGCGGATTTTCTGAGATTCCCAGAATGGGAGTTTGACAGAGGGGAAATAAAAGAGATGATGCTTAATTTTTTTCAAGGCAGTCAGCAGATACTTTGTGTTTAGGCCCCATCATTAATCGTTAATATATTATTAGAATCATCACTTGTGATTTCAGGTTTTGGCAACAGACTGGGACTGTGGCCAAAGCGGTGACTGTGGTTGTGAATTGGCTCCAAATAGATAAAAATTAATTGAATATTGAATTTGAAATATCCCTGAGCAACAAAGCTGAACATTTTCACACCACCAGATGTCAGCATTGTCCATCTATCTATCTATCTATCTATCTATCTATCTATCTATCTATCTATCTATCTATCTATCTATCTATCTATCTATCTATCTATGCCAAAGAACAAACTGACGCAGCAATGTCGCACTTCTTTGACCACTGTGGACAAATGTGTGTGTGTGTGTGTGTGTGTGTGTGTGCGTGTGTGCGTGTGTGTGTGTGTGTGTGTGTGGTGTGTCTGTGTATGTAATGACTCATTGTTTTAGCTTGGAGGAGGGAACCTTGTTTTTGTCACGTTGTATTGGCTCCATCAAATTGATCCCATCGATCCTCGTGAGTATATGATGTTTGTGTTCTTGCTCTTTAATGAGAGTGCTTTCAGGGCGATCTGTTACAGATGTTGAGAAGAAGACAGATGTAGCCTAATCGAAGCTCATGTTTTTAATTCCCTTTCTCTTTTCTTTTTTTGTCGTTGTTGCATAGACATTCATTTTCACAGACACAGAGGACGCAGACCTGAGTTCCGAGGGTAAGCATCAATCTTGAATCTCATTAAAAAAAAAGCAACCCAAAAGTATGTGGACACACAAATGTTTCTGTCTTTTATTCCTCATATGGGCTGTTTCTCTCAGTTCAGCAAATAAAGGAACGTCTCGGATAGATGCTGCAGCACACAGCCTTACGTATGGAAGGTCCTTTTCTGTTTCAACATGACAATACCACAGTACACAAAGGCATCACCATAGAAGTCAGGGAGACTTCTAATACTGGCTTGTACACAGCAATGAGATGAAGTCTTACCCCAGGCTGTTGTTTGGCATAGGATAACTAGGCAGCTGCCTCGGGCGTCACCAGTTGAAATATTTTGTTATTGCTCCTCAGCTGCTCTTTAAAGTCTGCCACTTACATCCAGTGTCAAACCCACTGCCCACACTGCAGTAAACAGCTGATACTAAAAGGAGACTGCAGGCAGACTGTTAAAGGACACTTGACCAATGATCTGCAATGCGAATTTAAGTAAAAGTCAGACACTTTGATATTTGTAGGGCAGCAATAAATCCAGATGTGCCCAGATGTTATGAGATTCACCATGGATGAATGCAATCTAAGTTTTTAACGGTCCTCACAGGAGCGGAAGTTGTCTTTGTTGCTTTGAGCTGTTTGTAGGACCCCCCCGCCCCCAAGAGCTTCATAGAGTTTTTTACAGTAGCAGGATGAATATGAGCATACCCTCACAGAGAGAGGGGCATGCATTTACTCATGTGGCACAACAGCAGTAACGTCATTAATTATTCATCCATAAATATTAAACCCTAAACCACAGAGATGACCCTGGCTTAACCAATTGTTGTGACAACTTTGCATTCTAGCATTGTACACATTCTGCCTGCAATGATGCTTCTGTTTCCATCTGGCCTCTCATTTCCAGTCTGTTTCGCCGAGTAAAATGACAACTGGGCAACTGAGACACAGACTGCAAGCCAGACCTCATCACCCTTCATCAGTGACTGTTTTTTCTTTTGTTTTTTTTTTTTTTTTTTTAAAATTTTTTTTTTTTTTAATTGGAGACAATTCCTTCTAT
>VUQK01004088.1:16613-30558 GCA_015106715.1 Bujurquina vittata | reverse complement strand
AGTTAATAGCTCTCAGTCATGTGTCCAATTTACTTTTTCAATTGTGTTATTTTAAAAATTTGAAGTATGAATGCTGTGAGTCTCAGTCACACTATCTCTCTGTCACACACACACACACACACACACACACACACACACACACACACGCACACACGCACGCACACACACACACACACACACACACATGCAGACTCCTTTTCTCAGCATAAAACTTGTTTCCATGGGAACAGCACACTGAGGCTCTGAGAGAGGCAGACTGAGAGATTACGTTACTTTACTCTTGTCAACAGTCGCTGCTGCCGGCCTGAGAAGTTTTCCCCTCTGGCAAATGAGTAAATAAGCCATTCAATTTACTTCTTACAGTTTCTGAATCCTGAATCTCAATATGAATGCACCTGCAAATATAGATAAAGCTTTATTTGAAAGTGAAGTCACAAATAAAATGACCTGTTTATTTTCTTTTGTAAGCACAAGAGGAGAACTCCTTATCTGTGATAAACTGAGGTTCTAAAATGTTTTCCTTACAGCAATATTTCAGTGTCCCCTGAGGTTAAAAGCAGCATGATGCTTAATCCTTAGAAGATGACATTACTGATTACTGTAACTGCAGCCCTGCACCAGTTAAACCCAACATGTGATAAAACAGCATGTAGGTGTATATAACATGTTCCACTGTATGCTTGATTTGCAGAATTTTTTCTATTTTATATCTCTTAAGGCCATAGCATATGATTCGCCTAATTTCTCACACTCATTAAACCATTCAGGGACCTCTCTTGCACTGTGGATGAGTACTAGAAGAGACCACTAGGACCACTAGAAGAGTACAAATTTACACTTGCAAAAAACACTTTAGTAAGTTGTAGTAAGTAGCTAGCAGACACATTTTGTATCTAACTGTGCAGAAAGAGTTTGTGTGTTTGGGGATGTATGCTGTGTTGTTTGAAAGGTTGTATTCTAAATTACCACGCCACTTAAATAAATTATAAAAACAAAAGATAAAACACAATAAAATGTTATTCCGTTTGTGCTTCCTCCTCTTCTGGAGCTAGCTAGATGCTGAAGTGCCGTGACTTTACAGCTGCACTATGAACGCACCACACGAGTAAAAAAGTAACAAAGATGCGTTCAATGTGTGAGCGGACGGTGGGATATCACTGTTTTCCTATTACTGAGCAACCTTCTGTGTGTAGTCACTGGAAACAACGCCAGGCAGCGGCGCACGAACAACTAACTCCTTCAGCAGTAATGTCCATTAACCTGCCAATCAGATTTAAATGCTCATGAACTGAAGGTGCCAGAATTTAACCTCTGCCTATATAGCTATGCTTTCATGGAAATATGATAATTTAATTAATATAATAAATGAAAACATGTTGGCAGCTTTGAGATGACCTTCCAGCTCAGCCAGAGTCTATCACTCTGGGATTTTTCTGCAACATTAAGTAACACCCAGCACACAAGTTTTGTGTGTGTGTGTGTGTGTGTGTGTGTGTGTGTGCGTGCGTGTGTGTGTGTGTGTGTGTGTGTGAGAACAATGATTACACATGGCCTTCAGCAAGCTGCTGAAGCTAAACCTTCACTCCCAGCAAAGTTTGGGATGTCTACAGAGTTCATGATGATGACAATTTCATGTTGAATGCCTTTTTCTGGTTGTGAGGGGCCTTTGAAGCCGATCACTCACATAATGAAGGTCATAGTTCCCTCAGTTGTTTTTTCTACAAAATGCATTAGCTTCTTTTTATGGGAACAAGTAGTCAATTATTATGGGTGTATTTCACACCCTGACTTTGCATGTTTTTATATAGGCAGGATGTGGTAAATAGGGAGGTATTTTGTAATGTTTGTAAAATGTTGGCATGGAGAAAAACAAAAGTGGTGTTATTGTTAGCAGCTGAAACATTTATTCCTGTTGTGCGTGTAATGGAAAAATTTGTGTTTCAACTCTAATAACTTCTGTGTACCTCTTGGGTATGTGATTGTAATTTTCTAGTACAAAGAGTGTGTGAAGACAAGAAAACAACTCAAATGTAAGCTGTGTCCAAGGTCACGACGCAGGTTATTATCATGCTGATGCTCACATGGTGGTGGGAACTGGAACTCCCCACAGCTAACAGAACAAGATTGTATCCACACAGTGAGCACAGGAGAGCTGTTATTATTCTGTTCCTTGGTCAATGCTGGTGCGAAGACTGTTTGTGATGTATTGATCCCTTTACAAAGGTTTACTCTTTACTTTCAATAAATCAGAAAATTGGTTTAGTTTCAGAGCTCAGCTTATTTTTTTCCACCTCACTATGATGCAAAATTATGGCATAGAAATGTTCATTTTACTGACGTTTGCTATTCAGACTCCTGTCGAGATTGCAAAAGGGGCACGATTAGTTTCAGGTAAACACAACATAATCCTTTCAGCCATCCTTACTGTGGACAATAAATTATAAAAACAAAAGATAAAACACAATAAAATGTTATTCCGTTTGTGCTTCCTCCTCTTCTGGAGCTAGCTAGATGCTGAAGTGCCGTGACTTTACAGCTGCTACTGTGGACAGTTAAAGTTAAACAAAAGTGTAATAAACAATTTCAAAAATTAATTTAATACAGAATAAAAGAAATCTGTCACATTTTGAAGTACAATAGAGAAATCTATGGTACTCCTTAGAAGATTAAATATACTTTCCATGTAACAGCTAAACTTTAAGAAGCAGATTGCAGATCATCTGCCCCCAAATGCTACTCAGCTGTAGTGCTCAGACGCTCAGATTTATACTGATTTTCAACTGACCTGCTTTCGTGTTTATATTAAAATGAATACATTTCCAATATTTTATATACACATATTTCATTCTTGATTTTTTTCCTGTAAGTCCTGCCATAATGTCCTCTTTTTTTTCTTTTTTTTTTTAAGAAAATCATTTATTATACAATGTAAGTAAATAGTGAGGTGTTAGTAAGTTCCTCTCTGACCTCAGGAAACATAGTTAGATATTAAACATTAAACATCTAACATGTCTAACAAATCATGATTATTAGTTGCACCAGTTGCTAAGCTTGTCTGATAATCACATGGATTATACTGCAGTAGATGATGCATTTTGAAAGTGTTTCGTTTCACCTAGAAGCTGAGCAGAATACACACATTTTGGCATTTCTACAGTCCAGACAAATGAAGGGCACATACCAATGTTCCTCCAAGGAGTTAATATTAGCTACCCTTTCAACCATGACTGCTCCATCACCTCTATACTAATACATTAACAGTGGTCAGTTGCCAACCAGCTTCCAGTTTGTATAAGCTACTCACAGGTGTATTACTATAACACAAAATAATACTTCAAGTGGGGCTTGGAGGTGAGTCTGCCTGTTTTACATTTAAAAACTTTATCTTCATTCTAGCTGGTTGTTTGAGGCTGCATTAGTCACACCATAATGCAAACACTTCAAGACAAAATGAAGAGCCTGGATGAGTCTCGAAGGAGCAAAGCAGGTGGCGAGAACAACAACCAGGAGCAAGAAAATCAATCGGACACATCCCATAATAGGAGCCCGCTCCTTTCTAATCCATGGAAACCGTGCAGACGGCACCATGCTGTTGTCAAAGGTCAGAGTGCTGTGAAAAATCATTATGATCTGATCGATACTGATGAAATCAATCCATCTGAGAGTAGCTATTTGCAATCCAATCGTAATTAAGCATGTGGTTTTACACGAGAGCTCCAGATTTCTTTGACCTTAATCTGAAAAGTCGTACATTGTTATTGAGTGCAAGGATAATGTGATTGGATTTACAAGATAAGATATTATCACACACTTTTCAAATATGTATTTTCTGCTCTAAGAGTTACTGGAAGGCGGTGCAACACTGAATGCTAATTTCAGATTTTGTATTTCATTAATATTCAGTACTCATACCCACGTATAACTGCTTACCGTTGTGATTTAGCTTTCATATCATATTTTTCATACTGCTGTTATTTCAGTCATACCATGCTGTCATTTGCTATCCTTGTTATTTGTGTATCTGACCCTGGAGCTGTGCATAAACATCATTTTTTTTGGAATCGTGCAAAAGCAACAGCAGAGCCACTCATGTCACTACTGAGGTAAGCAGATCCAACACTGCAGTGTCACAGTGGGTAGAATTAGGATCCAAATGCAGGATGCGAGCAGACTGATTAACAAAAGGTGAGCCGTTTTATTAAAAGTTGATGATAAACTTGAAATGTTAACAGTGTCCAGGGGCCTTTTCCAGGAAGCAGGTTTAGCGAACAGCTCTATTAACCCTGAGATGAAGGAAACTCTGAGATAAGAGGCTCTGTTATCTTAACCTGCTCGCTCCCTTCCTGCTGCACCTGAACCAGCTGACTCACACTCCTCATTCGTAAAGCAACTGTCAAGTGCTTAGCAAATTCATTTGCAGAAGTTTAGAGTTTTACAAATACTGAAATCCCTCATCAATATTTAAGTACAGAGACAACAGTCATGTCACAGATTTATTATCAGCTCAGAATTAAATCTATAGTCTTCATCTTTCCAACCCTGAGACTCTGTGGGCAGTAATGCAGCTGTCAGACTGCTTCCCTTACTGTAGGAATCACTGATTAAACAAAAATTATCTGTATAAAGCTTCAAACACATAACGGACTGATCAGTGATCAATCGTTTGTTGTGTTGGAATCGGTCTCACTGCTGGGAAAATGTCACAGTTGGACTTTTGGAGATGATGTGAACATTTAAGAAGAGATTGGGGGTGAAATGATTTTAATACTAGAAAAATGTATTTTTAAGAGCTGGCTGCATGCAGACAGCCAACTGTGCTCTGAACATTTCATGCTGAAATTTGTTCACAGATTAACATCATTTAATGACTGAATATCAAACAACCTTTTGAGGTGCAGGACCATGATGGATCCTGGTACCAGAGCTCCTTTGATAATAGCTTTATTCCTATGCTCACACGCACGCTTAATTCATGGTGAACATACTCAGTTGATTGAATTTGCCCTGTTCTGACACCAAAAACTCAGAGTTTCCAGTTTTAGAGTTAATCTACTCAGTTTGCTGAACATGTTTCCCAGACGGCAAAAACAGAACCAGAATCTAACCAGACTTGTGGCACAAAGTAGGACAGTCAACCTGACAAGGATAAAGAGTTAGACATGACTATTTATACATTTAAGGCTGATTGGGATTGAGCGACAGAAGAGGGGTGAGACACAGGTGAAGACAATGAGGATGATCGCAAAGAAGGAGATAAAACTGAGAGAAGGCGTGAAAGAAAACCAAATTTCAAAGTCAAACACAGAGACGAGACTGTCACAATACGTGACAGAGATGGTGGAACGTGTGAGGACAATGGCATGAACACACAGAAGAGCAAGACCATAAGGAGCAGATACAGAAACACAGATGATCTAAACACAGGAAAATAACCAACTCTTAGTAGAAGCTGAAAAATAATCACTAGAAAAAAAAATCCAAACTGAAACATGACTGAGAAATATTAACTAAGGATTCAAAACTGCACAAAGTCCTGGGACCATGACATAATCCAGACCAGCTTTGCGGCAATTTTTTGAGGCACAGGTTGTCAGTACTTTAATAAAGTTGCAATAGTAAAATGTTGAGCACACCTGCAAATTTCTAAGTCAGAATCAACATCAAACCCCCAAAATAGATGTATTTAGCAACTCCTCCAGCACTGAAGTCCCAGGAGCTACCCAAAGCTGGAGGAGAGCAGTAGTAATGAAGGTAGAACTAAAGAGAATGTGTACCTGTTGTGATATGTTTCCCGGAACAGTGGGAAGGTCTTCACAGACAGTGTGACCCGGGTTAGCAGCTGCTGTGCGCCTGTTAATCCCATTGAGAGCTCGTGCAGCATCTCACACTGGGCTCTGCAGCAGAACCCGAGTCGGCTTGAGATGTCTTCGATCTTATCGCCTTACGCCAGTGTGATAGTTTTTGTGCGCGCAAGCATGCAGGGGTCTGCGTGGGTGTGAGTGATATAAATTTTGTCATTACGGGGTGAACATGAGACTGTGCAAACATCTGTGACCAAGCGAACTCCAAGCAGACTTAAAAAAAACTACTACCCTGTAGCAAGGTTCTTATAAATAAATAAACTAAACTAGGTGTAAACTAGGCTTTTTTAGTTGATTAATTAAAAAATAACATGAAGGAAATGTAATCACATTTGCCAACAAAATAAGACTGATGGGGCTTCGATACGTTATTAAGTTGGGATGTCTCTGTGACTGTGAGCCAAGAGTTTGTTTTTCCATATTGTTTTGTACTGTTCTGAACTTACAATCTATAATATAGTAGCAAAAACTACAATCAAACAATAAAAACTGTAACTGTAAACTGTAAAACTATAACGCTGCACAGCTTTCTAAGCAGGTATAATCTCAACCTCTTACTTTAACTGCTTTGTAACCGCTCAGCACAAAGTTCTGAGATGAAAGTTGAGACTGAGCTTTTTTGTGTGTTCTTAGGCTGGCTGCTGAAGCTGAGGTGCTGCTTGGTGACAGTATGTGGGATTGAGTGGTATGGCTATGCCGCTCTGGGCATTTTGACTGCCATCCTCAGTTTCCTCATGGACTTCAGTGTAGCAAAGCTGCTGAGAGGTGGACACGATCACGTGCAAACACAAATGCATACAAGAGCTGAGAAAACCAAGGACACAAATGTTGATCAATGCTTCTCTCTTGTGTCACTTGTAGCTCACCGCTGGCTTTATATGATGCTGGAAGGAAACATTTTGCTGCAGTTTTTCTGCTGGACTCTTTACCCAGCATGCCTCTGCGCTGTTTCGTCATCATTCTCCCACAACATCTGTCCTTTCTCCACAGGTCTGTTCAGTAATCATCAGGAAAGATTCCCTTCCCTCCTCTCCCCAGGCTTTGCTGCTTTTCTGTCTGTTCCCAACTGCACTGAATTCTCATTGACATTTGGGGGAACTGTTTTTCATTTTAGGCATCAAAACTATCTTAGTTTGATTGTGGGTGATAATGACCCTTTTATAGGATTATAAATTAATTTATAATTACCATCAAAGCCTCATAATATCTCCAGATACAGGCTAGAAAGCACTTATAGTAGAAATGGAATAGAAAGAGATGATTGTTGTCAGCAACAGGAACTACTGCTGCGTGGAAAACTGTCCATGTAGTCACACGGACACCTGATTATTGTTGCAAGACAGACTTGGACAGAATGTGAACTCATGCATTAAAGTTTGTTTTTTCAGATGTGACATCTACTGATTGTCACTCAGACATGGATGTGCATGAGCTAATGTGTTTACAGTAAGCTTTCCCCGTTCATTCACTTACATGTAATCATTATTAGGGAACTTATCTAATGGAAGGCTACAACTTTGCAGAAGTTTACATTAGTTAATTATCCAGGATGACTTTGTGAGGTAACACTGTGACATGAAAGGATATGAAACCCTTTTATTTTTCTTTTTTTCTTGGAAAAAAGATAAATATGCAGATATTCATGATTCATTGTCTGCTTTTTCTCTGGGAAACATTTAAAATAGAAGGAATTGCAAAATCCAAGTGAGATTTCACAGAAGTATAATGCATATCTATAAAAATTTGTATTCCATCTGCCCTCCATTCACAGTGCAACACTGCTTTGTAGCCTGCCGATGCCTCTGCGCTCTCACTGACAAACAAAGGAAAAATAATATATTTCAGCTGAACCATAAAAAGGAGAAATTGGTTTGATTTATGCAACCAAAAATCCCTTATGAAGTATCCCCAAGCCTGCAGTGCTGCAGAGATATAGCTTTTACAATCAAAAACTGAATTACAGTTCATTTTCAACTGTTTTGTGTTGATTGCCTTTTAAATCCCACAGAAATCCTTCTCTTTCCCTTCACCCATTATTCAAAAATCATTCTTGCGTATTCACCTGTAATAGCCTTTTATGGCTTTGTGATTGCCTTACTACCTGTGGCTGTGTCAAAAATTTATTTGGGGTGGCTATGCCACTTTTCTTTCTTCTTAGGTTCGGGGATACCAGAGGTGAGAGCCATGGTGGCTGGCATTGAAATGCCTCATTACTTGTCTCTCACTCATTTGTTTACCAAGTTCCTGGGCCTCATCTGTACACTGGCTGCTGGCAGCACTGTTTTCCTGGGCAAAGTGGTGAGAGATGACTCAGCATATGATTTTGTTATCCTGAATACACAGCAGTATATATTAATTTTGCTAATGGTGTGTTTTCTGATTTGTCATGACAATTCTGTATATTTACCTCAAAACAACAGGGTCCATTTGTGCATCTTTCCACCATGGTGGGAGCTTACCTCGGCAATCTCTGCTCTCTTATTCAAGACAAGAAGAAGGTAAACCACACAGAAGTAAACAAAAAAGCAAAAGGAAAATAGTTCCTTGCTGTACATTAAAAACAACTTGTGTATGCTAGAAATAAAGCTTCTTTTTATGCTCTCTTGCACCTTTCAGTAGAAGAAAAAAGCTTGGATAAACCCTACACACTGCACGCCTGCTACCAAACATCAGGCAAACAAAGGTGGCGATCATTTAGTGATGCTTGGGGCGGCTGTGGCACAGCAGATAATCTACCAATCCGAAAGTTAGTGGATCAATCCCCGGCTCCTCGTGTCCACGTATCTCTGGGCAAGGCACTGATATCTGATTTGTCCCCCCTGATAGATCTGTGTGTGCGTGCGTGAATTATAGATAAAAGCGCAGCATGTTTTGTTGGGTGAATGAGACTTGTACTTGAAAGTGCTTTGAGTGCTCAGCTTGACTAGAAAGGTGCTTTATAAGTCCATTTATCATTTAGCAGCTAAATTAGCAGAGATTTAGGAGTTAGTGAGTGTTTACATTTGAAGATTAGTTTGGCAAATATCCTGACTCAGAATTTATTTGCTATTTTCAGCAATCTCTGTCTGCTTATCTAGTTGGACCACAGTTAGGCCTTGGGCCAAAATGATAATGTAGAAGCACTCAGGCTGACACAGATATCTGCTAATTAGTGCTCAATAACATAAAAATAAAATGCTAGAATTTTACTGAAACTTGAGTACAGGCCTTCTGGATAGACTGCTAGTACATTAATCATGCAACAGTTCTTATTGTTTGTCAGATAATTCCATTAAAAATGCTCCAAAGGGCACGAGTATTGCTGAGAGGCCCACATCAGTGACTGATTAGCTGTGAAGTGGCCTGTATGATCATCCACCTGTCAGTAAAAGCTCACATGGACCAAATCACGCAAACTTTAAACCTTAATTTAAAAAAAATTACATAAGTAAATTACAAAAGTCCTTCAGCCCTCATACAGTTGTCATAGCTGGGGAAATTAGCTATAAATGGTAAATGGACTTGTTCTTATACAGAGCTTTTCTACTCTTCATGAGGACTCAAAGCGCTTTACACAGCATGTCTCAGTCAACCATTCATACAAGCACTTTCTATTGAACAATTGCACACACATTCACACTACAATGAACGGGAGCAACTTGGAGTTCAGTATCTTGCCCAGGGATACTTGAGCATGCAGAATGGAGCAGCCAGGGATTGAACCACCAACCCTCTGATTTGTGGTGTCCTGCTCTGCCTCCTGAGCCACAGTATTGAAAGCAAAGAAACCAAAATCTGGCTGCAAACATTTTCGGAGACTGGAAATGCTTTTCTGAAACGCAACAAATGAAAACCTGCTACTTTCTGTAGGGTATAAAAGTCTGAAACAAGACAGCACAATACAGCATGTGTTTCTTGTAGGAGAACGCAGTTGGAGAAATGTTGGTTGTAGCTGCTGCAGTCGGGGTAGCCAGCTGCTTCGGAGCTCCCATTGGTGGTAAGAACACCGGGTTGCGCTTTACAAATCAATAATGTTTATCTATTTACTCACAGCAAATCTGTCCTTCTCGGTTACCCGGCAAATGCATTTCTAGCTTTGATTTCCCTTTTGCGAGCTTCACAAAGTTGCTGTTCCCTTTTATCCTTCCTCATTTCTTTTGCTCCCCCCACCAGGCTTGTACATGTATATGTTCCTCCCTCACCTCTTCCTCTTTTGATCACCGCTCTGCCTAATATTTTGATCTTCTTACCTCTGTTTGTTTCTCTTTATCCCCCTTGCTGGAGGTTCAGTGCCAAAGGTTTGTGCTGCAGGATAAGCTCAAAATGTCACAATTTACATAAAACATCAGACAGTCTATTAACACCATGCTTATTTCTGTTGGAACAGAGGCAGACAACAGTATTTATCACAGGCTCCCCAAATATTCTAGCGTTTATAGTAGAAACAGCTCCCGCTGTTGTCTGTGAAATGTCTTCTGCACCTAACTGTCATTCCTTTGTCTCTTTGCTCCTCTTCCCTGTAGGTGTGTTGTTCAGTGTGGAGGTGATGAGTTCTCACTTCGCCCTGCGGCATTATTGCCCGGGCTTCTTCTCAGCTGCCTGCGGAGCGCTGACCTTCCGCCTTTTAGCAGTGTGGGGTGGAGATGGAGGTAATGGATGCACTGAACAGCACTCGCCCCCACATGCTCAGCAAGGATAGGGTTTACTTTAAGGTCACTGCCTCCTCGACCTGAAGAAAAAATTGCCAATTAAACCACAGAAGAAGAAGAAATCCCCCAAAGTTGGGAATTATTGTGTTACAGTGACCAGAAAATGGAAGAAAGTGATTCAATCCCTTCTCTCACACCAACCCTCTGCATGTCCTCCTTCCCTACATCCACCAGCCTTCTCTGAAGTCTTCCTCATCTTCAGCATCTTTTGTCCAGTATATCCACTCTCCCTCCTGTCCATCCTGGCCAATCCCAATGAAAATCTTCAACTCTGCCACCTCCAGCTAGGCCTTCTGTCCTTTTGTTAATGCCACTGTCATACCATATGTTACCTGCAGCTCCTAAATGCTTCCACGTTGCAATAATACCACTAACAGCTGATCAAGCAATCATGGGAATTTAAAAACTGACTTGTTGCAACAGTGCCATCCTATTACAATAGCACACTGGAATTCAGTGAACTCTAGAAGGACCCATTATTTCACAAACATTTGTAAAGGCAGACTGGATGGCTGGGTGTCTGGTTTTTATACACCAGTGGCAGTGGCACTGAAAACACCTGAATTCAAAGATTAGGAGACTGGATTTTTGTTTACATACTCTATATGGGAAAATACACTGTATTGCCAAAAGTATTCACTCACCTATCCAAATCATTGAATTCAGGTGTTCCAATCACTTCCATGGTCACAGGTGTCTAAAACCAGACACCTGCATGCAGACTGCTTCTATAAACATTTGTGAAATTATGGGTTGTTCTCAGGAGCTAAGTGAATTCCAGCGAAGTACCATGATTGGATGCCATCTGTGCAACAAGTCTAGTCTTGAAATTTCTTCACTACTATATATACCTCAGTTAACTATTAGTGGTCAGTCACTACAGACCTCCAAGTTTCATGTGGCCTTCAGATTAGATGAAGAACAGTGTGCAGAGAGCTTCATGGAATGGGTTTCCATGGCTGTGCAGCTGCATCCAAGCCTTACATCACCAAGAGCAATGATCTAAGAGTCCATGTCGCCACTGGACTCTAGAGTGTAAGGTTTGGTGGAGGGGGGAATATGGTGTGGGGTTGTTTTTCAGGAGTTGGGCTCGGCCTCTTAGTTCCAGTCAAAGGAACTCTTAATGCTTCAGCACTCCAAGACATTTTGGACAATTTGATGCTCCCAACTTTGTGGGAACAGTTTGGGGATGGCCCCTTCCTGTTCCAACATGGCTGCACACCACTGCACTAAGCAGGTCCAAAATTCCCATAAACACTCCAAAACTTTGTGGAAAGCCTTCCTGGAAGAGTTGAAGCTGTTAGAGCTGCAAAGGGTGGATTGACATCATAATAAACCCTGTGGATTAAGAATGGGATGTCACTCGAGTTCATATGCGTTGTGAAGGCAGACAATATAGTGTAGTTCAATGTGACACAAGGCCCTTTACTGCCTGCAGTGCAGCAATAATCCACCAGTGGGCAGGAGACACGTCACTGCAGCTTTTTCAGGGGCTTATTGATCACGTTGAAGACATACAAGTTCTCAGAAACTCACGTATCAATCTGTTTGAAACAAACAGACCCTCTCATGGTGTCCATCATGAAGCTTCTCATTTCGAGGTAAATTCTTAATTAAATAAATAATATTGACAGCTATATAGTAACTTGCAATATCAAACATCCCCTTTTGCAAAGTTAGTGGGGGAATTTAAACTGACTGTAAATTCCAATAAATTCTCAGTGTGGTAATGTGGGAGAATATTAAATCTTGAAAAGCTGTGGGTGATGGAGTGATGCAATTTGTTTTATGTCCACAGAGACTCTTCAGGCCTTGTTCAAAACTGATTTCCCCACTGCTTTACCTTTCTACCCACTGGAGATTCTGCTGTTTGCATTCCTGGGGTACGTTTATTTTTGACAGTATCTGCATAATCAAACAGGTCCTCAGTTATTCTCTGTCTGACAAATAATCCCTGACTTTTGGTATCCATATACATATCAGTCACAATGAAACACCAGTTTTTTCCCGCTGCAGCAATTAGCATTCCAATTTTTTATTCTCATCGCAACCATTTCCTGGCCTCCTCCTCCTTCCCATCACTTCTCCAAGTCTAATGACTTCCGATAGTCTGTTGCTGCCGGGATTAAAATTAGCCTCTCATCTCTCACTGTGGATTGTGTCACTGTCTGGAAACAGGCTGCTGTGTGGGGCTGTGAGCTGCTGCTACCTCTTCTGCCATCGGTGGATCCTGCGCTTTACCAAAACACAGCCATTCTTCATCAAGATGCTGACGACAGAGTGAGAGCTCTTTGCAACCTGAAATTGTGCCGTAATTATTAGTCACTTTGTGGCGCCTTTCAAGCTGCTTTTAAGTGTTCCAAAAATCCAGTCGATAACGTATTTATTCCCTCTTTTTCCAGATAGCAGCAGATTTATGTAGAGTAACACACCTTAAACTTCTTATCTACTGTAGCAGGGGCTTCAGTAGATAAGAAAACAGGGCAGTTAGAAGTCAAACAGATATTTTTACTGATTATAATCTAAAGGAATGCTCAAAATGCCTGTATTTTGCAGGAAGGGTCTGTACTCGGCCATCGTGGCCTTCTTCCTGGCATCAGTGACGTTTCCCAATTTTGCTGGTCAATACATGGCTTCTAAGGTCGGTATCAGCAGCGTTTAAAGACTTAAACATGAGTCATTCTGTTGCTTTGGTCTGAATGTTCCTTCATTATAATGCAATTAATTATGAGTCAGTCTCGTGTATGCTGCCCTGCTCCTGTCCACCTGTAAATTGAAACCATTAATCCACAATTATAGTCCACTATTTCACTTTACTGCAACATTTGATGGAAGCCTAATTAATGTGTTCCTTATTATGTCAAATACTGTGTATTTGTAGAATATCTTGTGATCAGGGTCATTTTCATTTCATCATCATTTTCCGGGATCCTTGTTCCTTTTTTCGGTGTAGATAGTTCTTTACAAATTGTACATCATTACACTCATCACAGAGGCTTATTTTGCTTTTTTTTCTCAGGCTGAAAACTCACAATTTCTAGTTCTATCTCAAACTCATAACTGAGTTTTTGACACAAAGCTTCTTGCATGATTTCCCAGTTCTAACAGGAAGAAGACACTTTTCCCATACTTAATTCCATGTACAAAGCTCTGATTGACTCTATTATATTCCCAAATGAGTAAAAAACTGAATTATATTAAGCTTATTGAAGATGTTGAACATCACCTTTCAATAATCACAAAGGCTGTCATACACTAATATTTCATAGAAATGTTCTTACCCTGCAAAAAACATGGATGGATGGATGGATGGATGGATGGATGGATGGATGGATGGATGGATGGAAAGATGGATGGATGGATGGATGGATGGATGGATGGATGGATGGATGGATG
>VUQK01004082.1:17281-40734 GCA_015106715.1 Bujurquina vittata | reverse complement strand
TTGGAGTGGCCTAGCCAAAGTCCTGACCTGAATCCTATTGAGATGTTGTGGTATGACCTTAAAAAGGCCGTTCATGCTCGAAAACCCTCTAATGTAACTGAATTAGGACAATTCTGCAAAGATGAGTGGGCCAAAATTCGTGAGGAACGCTGTAAAAGCCTCATTGCACGTTATCGCAAACGCTTGATTGCAGTTGTTGCTGCTAAGGGTGGCCCAACCCGTTATTAGGTTTAGGGGGCAATCACTTTTTCACACAGGGCCATGATGGTTTGGATTTTTTTTCACCTTTACTAATAAACACCTTCATTTACAACTTGCATTTTGTGTTTACTTGTGTTGTCCTTGACTATTGTTTAAATTGGTTTGATGTTCCGAAACACTTAAGTGTGACAAACATGCAAAAAAACAGGAAATGAGGCAGGGGGCAAACACTTTTTCACACCACTGTATGTATACAGTATATATATATGTATGCATGTATGTATTACTGTGTCTTCCCCCATCTTTCCTCCTGCTTTCCTGTCTCTCTCTCTGCTGCAAAAGGCCAAAAAAATAATTTTAAAAAGGAAAAACATTAACAAGATGAGTCTATAGAGAATTTAGAGAACTCTTCTTGTAAAAGCAAATATGTTTGGCACTGAATGTGGAGTGCATTCAGGTCATGATTCTTATTGCAAAAACTGCCAGAAAAGACAGGCTTAAAAAATATATATAATAAAAACATCCATTGAGTGTAGGCCTACATATAGCATTTAGCCTGCAAGGGGTAGCTGACTTTCCAGCGTCTGACTTGCACGGATCCATGCGCTCCAAAATCAGTGTGCTCCTCAGTCATTTTACTAAGATTGGTGCAGATGCTCCAAGCTACTATTAACTGAATAATTAACATCAGTGTGGTTGCTACTACATGAACTTATAATGTGGGTATCTGACATTTTATTTATAGTTGTAAAAGTATGCCAATCAAAATTAGCTGAGGTGTCAGAGTGACCTTTTTGGACCCTCGGGGTCCGTCCGTAAGGTTGACGCTGTTTGTTCCCAAAAAGTTATTTAAAGGACGTGCAACTTTCTCTAAAATTATTCTTTCTGATAACCTTTCTAAATTGTTTATCAATAACATTGTTATAAAATTCTTAGTGGCAGTCTTCTTTTAATGTTCCCAGAGTATTGTTTATTTAGTTCAAGTCTTATCAATATATTATTTAATTACTTTGTACTAGAGTTCAGGTATATCCTGGTTCCTCTCGCAGAACTGAGAGAGCCTCAAGGAAATCTGGGGTTTGTGCCATGGAAAATTGTATTCATTTATTTATTTCCATAAGTAAAAAATTTGGGTTATTATATCAAAGTTTTGACTCTATAGCCCCAAATTTTAAGATAATAACCTGAAATTTCAACTTAGCTCTAAATTTTTCCTTGTAGATCCTATATATATAAATAAAAACACGGCTGAAACACGGCTCCACTCAGTGCTTACTTGAAAAAAACAAAAAACAGACTTGCCATGGCTATAATCTGTTACCCCAAACACATCCTCAGCCTGTTACAGGAGAAATGATCTCTGTTAAAACAGTTTTTCAATTCATTGTTACCATTTAACACTTAAATAACTTCCTTTAAATTAACATTATACAATCTGTTATTCCAAAAACTCAGCTAGCAGGGAACAACACTGGCAACTTTGAAGAGGAAGTTATGATGGTGCTTATCATTTCAAATAAAGCTCCTGAAAGATTAAAAGTTTAACTTAAGATATTGTGTTTTGACTGTGACATTCAGAAGATGTTTTGAGGATGTTGCTGAGGTGCAGGTTATAAAATGTTCTTCTCTGAAACATTCCCACTGCATCACACGATAATGGGGCAAGAACATTTTCAGATATAATAACAAACTAGTAGGAAAAGAGTCTGGAAAGTTCAAAGACCATTTAGTTCAGTTGTAAATAACTGCTTAAGGAATTAATAATCATGTAGATAAGAACATAATATCTCAGAGAAAATTAGTGTCCTGCATACTTATTTCACAATTAGATTGGTTTGGTTCATAAATAAATTCGAATCTCTTTACAGGGGCTAAAATAACATGCATAAATGTCTTGCTTTGTCCAACTGTGTTTCCCAAATCCAACCATGTTCCATTAAATTATTAAAGTCTGAGAGATACTGCCCTTTTTTTGGCACTTTTAATGATTAAACAACTTTCAGTGCCTATTAGACAACATGTGTGAGCGTATCAGTTTACATCTTCGAAAGACTATCAGCAAGAAATAAAAACACGGCTGAAACAAGGCTCCACTCAGTGTTTACTTGAAAAACAAAAAAACCGACTTGTACAATTAGAAGTTGGTGAATATCCGAATTTTTGCTGATAATTTGTTCCCAGAGTTGCTGAGCATGGCTGCTTTGCAAAGCCAATAATGCTAATCAAGCCTTTTCATTTATCTGTGTGGAACACAGACATTATGCAAGATAAAACAGACAGACCCACCAGTTTTCTGGCTGCATGGTGCTGGTCTGTGAGCGCAGGTCCTACTAAAGAATGCCAGGACCTCATGCCACCCTTATGGAGTCTGTTTCTGATTGTGTTTGCTCAGAAACATACACTCGAGTAGCTCGCTGGAGGTGATTCCATAGGGCTCTGGCAGTGCTCCTTCTTTTTCTCCTCACACAAAGGAGCAGATGCTGGTCCTGCTGCTGGGTTGATGCCCTTCGATGGCTCTCTCCAGCTCTCCTTGTCAAATGGCCAATCTTCTGGTATCTCCTATACACTCTTGAGGCATTGAGGAGGAGCTAGACTGCTGAACACTCTAGGAAAAATTATAACTAGAGAAAAATCAATCTAGAGAGATAAGGAAAGTGCAAGGGTCTGCGGTCACCACCTATAAAATGAATCTGTTGGCCAGTGCCACTCTGTGCTGTGGTGTGCTGGAGTAGCAGACAGCAAGAAGGGTATAACAACAGACTCAATATAATGATCAGCAAGGCTAATGATGCGGTAGGTATGGATCTTGTTTCTCTGACAGAGGTTTCAGAAAGGAGGATGCTGTCTAATTACCATCAATATCGGACAATCCTTAACACCGTCTCCATCTCGTGCTTAACAGCCACAGGAGAACTTTTAACAAAAGACACATTTCACCACAAAGTACCACAGAACACCACAGGAAATCATTTTCACCTGTGGCCATCAAGCTTTATGACACCTGAACTATTTTCACTTGCAAAAGCTTGCCTATACTACACATATTATTGTTTTAACTTTGGAATATTTAATTTATTTTTTATATGGTGTTTACATTTAAAAAAAAATCTTTTGTATTTATATTTTAAGTGAGCACCTGTAACAATTTGGCCCTGGGACTAATAAGACATTCTGATGAAAACCAATCCCTTTAGGGAGGCTGTCATGTGGTTACCTCTCCAGTACATGGATTCACTTTCATTTGCACTAAAGCAGGAGGACATGTATAGAAAGAAACTGATATTCACAATGCATTTGACACATATTTAAGAATGTTCATGGCACTGTATAATTAAAAACTGTAACACATACAGCAGAAAGCAAAAATGTTCAGATCGACAATAGATCACTAAGGATTTACTAAATGCATGCAAAAAGGAAAACACAGTGAATTCATAAAACAAATAACTAAAGAGGCATGAAATGAATATAAAAAATACAAAAATAAGCTGACCAGTATTATAGTGTGTTAAATAGTATAAAGGGGATGAGCTCATGATTCTTCCGATCCCATTTTTGAACACATTATTTATTATGATTCTGATTAATATTATTTTTGTTTGTTTGTGCTTTTTTTCTTTGGTGTATTATTTTAACATAGCCAAAGCCAAAATAAGAATAAGAATAAACAGATCCACGGTGACTTCTACTTCTCCAATTGGACAGAGTGATATCCCTGAAGTTTACGGTACTTCTTGGAAGCTCAGAAATCCAAGCTCAACGGACGGCAATTGAAGGCAGCACAGGTTTACGGCGCCGTCCTCATATTGTCATGATGATTTTCAGTGCCTGGATTTTGAAGTAACGCCTCTTACAATTATATCGTTTCCTATATGTGAAACTGTACAAGCGCACTGCAATGTTTTTAAGTAAGAACACAATGCACTTTTATTATTTATTATCGGGTTTTGAAACGTTTTCCTAAATAGGCCACATGGTGGCGCTGTAAGGACGGTAATACACCTCTAACTCAGCGTCAACATCCGGCGACACGTCTCTCTGACACCCCGCTGAGCCTCCCGATGCATCTTTATTTATTTAAACCGCTTCAGACTCTTTATTTAAAGGAAATACTGTTTGTTTGACGCATTCTTGAAAGCCAGTTTAAAGTGTAGATAACCGGGTTAGACAACGCCAATGGGGGAGGTGAGGAAGCTGCAGAAGAAGTTGAGACAGATTGAAAATCTGGAAATAAAAATCAATCTCACCCAAGAGGAAAGATTCAAGGTACAGAAACACTTCATCTGCCTTTCCCTCTTCATTACATCTGCGTGTAGCCTGCGTGCAAATCCTGAATAAATTTCCCTCAGGTGAAGCACGAGGTTATACCTGCAATAGCAGCACACAGATTTGGTCTAAATTAAAAACATCTGATAGATATCGACCTGCTGACAGTCATTACAGCAAACTTGTCTATTCAATAGACTAAACAGTCAATGTAAGCATTAGAGGTTTGCCACACAGTAGTCAAAGTCAGCTGCAAAAGGTATGAAGTGAGGCTTCTTAAAACTAACAGTGTTGGCATCATAAAGCCAGTGATTAACATGAATTAATAATAACTGTGCAATGAATAATTTGACAGTTTTTGCCCCAGGAACCCCAGAAGATCACACGTTGAGCTGAACGCATCTGGAAAAATAATTATCAGGAACTTCAGGAAAGCCTCTGCTTGTTAAAGACCAGAGTGTGAATGTAATAATAGAGTGGCCGAACCCTGCAGCAACGATGTACTGAGCTGGCCCTGCAGCTCCTAGCTGGCGGGAGGACTATAAATGCATGCATGCATGGTGTGACACACATTTGCAGCTGAAAGGCATTTGGCAGTGTTTTTCAAACATTTGTGCATATACACTGCAAGCCAAAATTTCAAGGCGCACCTGTATTCATAGTTGTGGAAAATAGATTGCACATCTTCTGAAATGTCAATAGTTCTTCTTTTGATTATATATTTTCAGATGAAGGTATTGTTGATAGTACATTTGAAGCATCTGGGCCGAGTTTTTAACCTACAATTTAGTTGGTTGTAGTTTGCTCCGCGCAAGAAAGCAATCTGTTTTATCAGTCAGATGCTGTGTTTTGTACTAATATAGTACATTTAAAATTCCAAAATCCTAAGACACACCTGGACACTGCTGAAGGTTTCTAGAGTAACACAATTCATTTCTGTCCTCAGTTTGAAGCCGTGTGCTTATTCAGTGGAAAAAAAAAAACAATCAGTGCCTCCCACCTGACCCCCTCGGAGTCAGCTGATTTATTTTGCACAATAACTTTAGTCAAAGTTTTTCCTTTTCTACTATATATATATATATATCTTAAGTTGCTGGATACCCTAATTTCCTTCAGATCAATAGAGTATTTATCTATATGAGTCACAGGCCCTCAGGTGGGCTAAAATTTGGATCTTTTTTGTATTTTTCCAACATTTTTTTAGCCCTCGCCACTTCTTAAACACTTTCCTTATGTACTGTATCTACTAATATATGATGTGTCAAGCACACCTGCTCTTCATCAGGAAGCTGTAATATTTACCTGCATTTTGATACCAGGCTCGTCTTCATCATATAACTGTGATTCATTCTGTGTCAAAGCAATTTTCTAGTATAGGTCACATATCAGCACTTGCAAATGCAGCTTTTGGCTGGAAAATGAAGAAACAACATTGGCATTGCCATGTTCTGTATAGTCAGGGGTTTTCCTGGCTTAAACTGGGCCTTTATCGTGCGACTGTGCACGTCTACACCTGTAGTTTTGAGTAAAGAGTCTTTGTTATCTTATATAACAGAAGTCTGTGCATACATGGCCATTTGATAAACACAAGCTTGGATAAATGAGCTCCAGTTATGAAAAATATTGGTTAAAATATTTTACCATGGTACTGGTGAAAGGCCAAAACCTCTTCAGTGGGAGCCATATTACTTTATATGCAGCAAAACCCTCTATAACAGTTTGGATAGTTCACACTGATCAAACAGCGATAGGTCCTGAAGATGTTTGTGAGCACGAAGTAGGACCTGATGAGGATGATCTGAGTATGAGCGAGCAGACGAGGACGCTACACAGCTGGATGCTTCCCTCTAAAGTTTAGTACAGTGAGTAAAAGGGACATGCCAGCTTATGGCAAAATAAAATCAGCACAGGCTTAACAAGGATTGAAGCGACAAAATGTAAAGAGATCATCCACTGATACATTTGATGGTGTCATTAAATATGACTCTGTGGGGGTTATTTAGAAGCTTTTACAGCATATATCCACAACTAACCAAAGCACAAAAGTACTGTGAAACAGTGATAATGCAAGCATATTGCCCCCATTAAATCAGTTCCTACTTATTTATAATGGATCGTCTCTCTATTAAAATGTAATGCAGTGACTTGAAAGTGCACGTCTACAGAGTTGGGCGACCCACACGATGTGGAAAAACACGATCAAGCAGCAACATTTGCTCAGTAGTGTTGTTAAATGGAATTACATTAATATTTGATAGTATTGTACCCTTTACTCCATAGTGTTATGGTTTACACACCATTCACCTAACAAGCAAAAGATCTCCGGTTTGATCCCAGGAGGAGACAAACATCCCTTGAGGGTTATATCAAGAAGGGCAGCCAGCATAAAAATCTGCCAAATCAAATATGCAAAGCTACATGCTGTGCCGCGGCGACCCCTTGAGAATAAGGGAGCTGCCAAAAGTAGCTTTATTGTATCCTTTGTGTAATCTGATGAAGTTTAGATTAAAAACCCTTACAGTTGTAAAATATAACTGCCACAATGACAAATGAGTGAGCATGATATTGATTTTATGTGCAGTAAAAGAGCAAAACGGGTACAATTTCTAATTAATTTCAGTGCAAATTTAAGAGTAAACACACTCAGTACTAGAACTGCTACTTCAGTCTTTTTAAAAGCTTAAACATTCCCAAACTGACCATGCCCGACATTTTAGGTTCTTCTACAGGAGAAACCAGGAGACGGGGGCGGCCTACGTTAAAGCTTTTGGGTCTAACACATGTATGTGTAAACCGATCAGAGGACGGAACAAGCGCAAGCAGAGATTCGTTTATGAAAGCCTCCTTTAGTCTGTGGACATATAGAGCTGGCTGCTTATCACTTTAGAGAACAGTGGTAACAGTGCGCTTTTCACAGCTAGTAATAAAACGTAAACCACAATGGTTTACACTATCCAACGTAGTGGGATTCTTTCATAAAGAGCGGATCACTATAATCCAATAAAGGTGAAAAATGAAGTGTTTTTTGCCGCACGGGAGAAGAAACTTAATTTTGATGTGCTTTCCTCGTGTATTACCATTTATATTTCTCTGCTTTGCTACATTATAGGGCAGCAGTGTCGAACTCATTTAAGTTCATAAGCCACATGGAGCCCAGTTTGATCCCAAGTGGGCTGTACCAGTGAAGCCACTGCATAGATCTTAAAAAAAAAAACATCAAACTTTTAAATTCTCCTCTCATACAATCTACATTGAGAAATCATTTAATGAGCCATCTATTCACAAAACAGATGATGTTCAGCCTGAGATGTTTTAGAAAAATAAGTGCTGTTTCCGCAATATGTTGCACTTTTTTCACATTCATTCAGTCTGCTGTTATTACAAAGAAACATGCCAATTTGTGGTCACAGCTATTCAGCTCAACACATACTTCACTACAGCACGCCACAGGCAGTGTCTTTAATAAGATGTTGATACAAAAGCTGTAAAAATGACAAGAATGGATCATGTCATGAGCTTAGAAGTCTGAATCACTGACACAATATTTGCCCGACAAATTATAGTCATCATCTTCTTCTGCTTCCTTTAGGGGTCGCCACAGCAAATCATCTGCCCACTTTATCTTCTATCCCCTCTTCTACACATGTTCAAACCATCTCAGCCTTGCTTCTCTAACTTTGTCTCCAAACCAGCCAACCTGAGCTGTCCCTCTGATCATTTCTAATCTTGTCCATTCTGGTCACTCCTCATGGAAACTTTTACATCTTCAGCTCTGTCACCTTCAGCTCGGCCTCCTGTCTTTTTGTCAGTGCCAGCGTCTCCAAACCATCCATCATAGCAGGTCTCACTACGATCTTCTAAACCTTTTCTTTCACTCTTGTTGTTACCCTTCTGTCACAAATTGCCCCCAATGCTCGTCTCCACCCACTCCACCCTGCCTGCACTCTCTTCTTCGCCGCTCCTGTGTGCTGTCTGTTGCTTTGGATGGTTGACTCATCTACCTACCATGTATCTATCGCTACTCCCTGCATGTTCGCCTTTCTACCTTTCTCCCTCTCATTAACACACGTGTATTCTGTCTTGCTTCTACTGACTTTCATTCCTCTTCTCTCACCAGAGCATACCTCCACCTCTCCAGGCTTTCTTCCTTCTGCTCCCTACTCTCACTACAGATCACAATACCATCTGCAAACATCATAGCCCACAGAGACTCCTGCCTGACTTCATCTGTCAGCCTGTCTATCACCACTGCAAACAAGAAGGGGCTCAGAGCCGATCCTTGATGTAATCCCACCCCCACCTTGAACCCATCTGTCACTTTTACCTCACATCTCACCACTGTCTCGCTGTCCTCATACATGTCCTGCACTCATGCTCACATATTTCTCTGCCACTCCTGACTTCCTCATGCAGTACCACAGTTCCTCTCTTGGCACCCTATCACAGAGACACAGTGCAGCTCATTCTGACATTGTCTACACTTCTCCATCTACATTCAAAGCAAACATCTCATCTGCAGTGCTCTTTGCCAGCATGAAGCCAAACTGCTGCTCGCTGATCGTCACCTCTCTTCTTAACCTTGCTTCAGCAACTCTTTCCCATAGCTTCACAGTATGGCTCATTAGCTACATCCCCTCTGTAGTTGCTACAGCTCTGCATATCATCTGTGTCTTTCATTTTCCATATCTTTTCTAGCTCTTCGCTCCCTTGGTATTTCTCGAGCTTCTTGTGTTCCTTCTTCTTGATGCTGATCCATCTATCACTACAGCCTTCTTCCTCTGCTTGTCCACCACTTCTATGTTCGGTTAGTTAGCCATCACCAGTTTCTCAATCTGTATCTGGAAGTCCCCCAGGATCTTAGCTCGGTTATTCTCAACCACCTTTGGGGGTGTGGCCCATTTTGACTTTGGGACTTTCAGGCCATATTCGACAAAGATGCTCCTGTATACTGTGCCAGCCACTTGGTTATGATGTTCCATGTATGCCCTGCCTGCTAGCATCTTGCACCTTGCTTTTATGTTCTTGTCTCAGGGGCATCTCTGCACAGCCTACACCCAGGGTCTTGCCAGGTGTGGTAGACCCCAGCTTGTGCATCTGTGCTGTCTTTTAGCCCAGCTTTGTGTGTGTGTGTGTGTGTGTGTGTGTGTGTATGTACATATGTATTTTTTCCCTATGTTGTAAATTAATGTCATTCAGTTATCCAGACTATGAAGGAACAAATGTAGTACACTTAAAACTGTTAAACCAAACTATGTTTTAGATTTTAGGTTCTTCAAAGTAGGCACCTTTTGCTTTGATTACAGCTTTGCACACTGTTGGCACTCTCTGTCAGCTTCATGAGGTAATCGCCTGAAATGGTTTTCCAATAATCTTGAAGGAGTTCCCAGAGGTGCTGAGCACTTTTTGCCTGCTTTGTCTTCACTCTGCAGTCCAACTCATCCCAAACCATCTCAAATGGGTTTAAATCAGGTGATTGTGGAGGCCAGGTCATCTGATGCAACACTCCATCACCCTCTTTCTTGGTCAGCTAGCCCTTACATAGCCTGGTGGTGTTTTTGCGGTCATTGTCCTGTTGAAAAACAAAGCACAAACCAGATGGGATGGCATGTCACTGCAAAATGCTGTGGTAAAAGCTGGCTGAGAAAATGTGCACAAGATGCCTACTTTGAAGAATCTAAAAATATAAAACATATTCAGGTTTTTTTTAACACTTTTTTGTTTACTAAATAATTCCATATGTATTTCTTCATGAGTTGGGTGACTTTAATATTAATCTACAATGCAGATAATTTTTAAATAATACTATTGAAACACACACACACACACACACACACACGCACACACACACACGCACATGCACACAGACAGTTTGACTAGTGTAAACTGTGGCTGGCTGGAGTAAAGTGCCACTTCCACAGTTATGCAGCAATTCTGATAATTAAACATGATTATAAAATAACAGGTTACGATGCTGCTTAAAGAATACATTTCCCAGAATGCAACTCAGACATGTGTTAGATACACTGTGCGTTGGAGATTTCCTAATGCCTGAACCCCTATTTAAAAATCGGTATTCTATACCCTTCTGCTGGTAAAAATCATGGTGATATCAGTGGCCTCGAAGCTCCGTGAGAGCCACAAAAGATACAAATGCTGATTTTCAGAGGCAGAGTAAAACTTTGACAAAAAAAACCCCCAAAAAACAACTGAGGAATAAAAACCAGGTGAGTGCTCCTTTAACAAAGGAAACAGCCACCTAATTTAAAATCGACATGCTTAATTCACTCATTCATGCATATTTCAAAGCTCACAATCTGACAGGAGTACGGTGTGTGTTGTGAGCTGCAGTCTAATAAATCAAGACGGGCCGGGTATGTTGGTTGTGGATATAAACAACTTGTGGATTTAGCAGCTTGGTTTACAACCAATCTCGTGCCTCTTTCCCTCTCAGATCTCCAGGAAGGCGGAGCTTCGTTCCAGATTGGCTGAGCTTCAGCTGCAGCTTTCTGGCCCGCAGCAAACTCTTGGGATTGTGGGAGACGGAAAAAAGGAGAAGATGAAAAGACAAGTGTAAGGAAGTGAGGGAGAGGTACCAGTAAGGGGGGGGCAGATGAAGAGAAACATAATTCTTCAAAAGCAACAACATTCACTTTGAAGCCTTTGATCTGTTTTGTATGTCTATCCAAACACATTGCAGGTCAAATACTGTCACGCTTTAGGAAAATTGGAACTTTCTACTCTGCATGATGTGTAAACATCATTCCGGGATGTCGTCCTCCTTACTGAAGCCCCTCAGGGCTGAAATCGGCGTGTGTGGACATTAACATAAAACTGAATGAAATACACAGATTTCCTCCTAACAGACGAACTAGGAGGTGTTTGAAAAGTATTGTTATAGTGTGTAAGACACTTGGAGATCCTCCACAGGTATCCTCACTGTCACCAAGCTGCGACTGTGTGCAGTTTGCATCATGATTATTCATTCGGCACCTGCTTTCTGCACTGGCACAGGGAGGATGTCCCTGAGGCCCTTCCATCACAGACGCCTCCAGCCTCTAAGATCCTTAAGGGAGAAGAGGAGTCCAAAGCTCAAGCAGCGCCAGCCCCGGCTGCCAGGCGGAAGGAAGCAGAGATGGGCAGAGAGCAGGGAAGGACAGAGCTGGCCAAGGTGTCAGATAACTGTCAGGACGTGTCAGGAGGCTGCGCAGGCTCTGATGAGGAGCGGCAACTACAGCAGGAAGGTGGGATAATTAAGAAAAGTGGCTCAAGAGATTGCCATTACGATTTGTCACTGGCAGCTAAAAGCACAAAGCGCTGCCCTAATTTGTGATTAACATCTAAAATCAGATTATACTTCTTTGCCCCGAAGGAGTCCTAACAAGCTCACGAGGCTGCCAGTTTTAAAACCAACCGGCTGCATATGCTTCCCTGAAGACAGGGCCCACGTTTTGCATCCTTGGAGCTAATTTAGCCCCACGCTTTGCAGTGGCAGACTAATCCATATTGAAGAAGTGTGTAGATTAACGAGCCAGGGTGCTGATGAGTCAACACTGCTAATTGCACAAATCATTTCTTTTACAGAAGCTGAATTTACAACCCTCAAAGCGTCGTGGGAGAAGGCGAAGTTTCGCTTGAGGCTGTTGCAGGGTCACAGTGACATAGTCACCTCCGTGGTTGCTGTTGACAACCTGGTGGTTTCTGGAAGGTAAAGCAGGAAAGAAGCCTCAATTTGCATAATGGATATGCAAAGTGAACATTTCACCTAATTTATCACTTAATAGGCTCTTGCTTTCTCCCTCGCTGTCTGACATATATTTGGTTTTCTTCCCCCGCCTGATCACTCGGCGCAAATCTCTTGCGGTTTATATGGAACGCCTTTTAACTTTGCTTGTTTTCCCTCTCTCTTTCTATCCTCCTGTCCCCCCCCCCCCTTCTCTTCCTGTCCATCATCCTCCCTCTAAGTCGAGATACGACAGTGAAGGTGTGGCACGTTCCCACTGCAACAGAGCACAAGAACTTAGGAGGTCACACTGGAGGGGTCACCTGTCTGGCAGCACCTCCCCCTGAGTATTGCAAGAGGCTGGGTAAGGACGCACACACATGTGTACACACATCCTAACATGTGGGCTGAGTAGAGCTGAGTAATGCCTCTGTCCTGCGGTTTGGTAATTATAGGAGCAGTTCATCAGATCAGCCCAGTGAGAGGTAACAACAGTGGACACTTTAGAGAGTTCACTGTCTGTCTGAAGCAGGCAGCCTTCCATCATTTGTACTCCAACGCCATCTCCGGCTCTCGTCCTACCCACCTGCTTCCCCAACTTAAAATACCAAGTCTAGAAGTGCATTGATGACGCAGCTCAGTTGAACCATAGTCTCGCTCACTAATTATATGCTTCCGTTTTAGCCATTTGTCTTTTTTTTTTTGTTGGTGCATCATCAGTTATTTACATCATTTTGCTAACATAATCTTTTTTTTTTTTTAACCCCTCCCCTGTCCCCATGCTGCTCTTTTGTCTGTGCGTGACCCTACGCCAGCCTGGTCTCTGTCTTTGTCCGACAAAGAGAGGTTTATCTTGAGTGGCTCAGTGGACTGCTATGTGAAGATCTGGGCCCTGAGCATTGGTAGGCTTAACCACACAAACACACCTACACACAAGCGCGCACACATACGCACACAGAGTGATATACCGTGAATATTTGTGTGTGTATATATAAAGGTAAATGGAGCCTGAGGGTTGTGTGTGGGAAATGTGTGTGAATCGTAATCAGTGTTTGCCTGTATGATAGATGGCCTGCGACCTGTCAGCTAAATTAGATTTTTACTGTTACCTTCAGGGCAGTGTGTTAAGTCTATCTACACATTCAACGCCGTGACCGCATTCTGCTTTGTGCCGGAGGAGGATGGCTACATCATCACTGGATCAGGTGTGTTTTTCGTGAGGACAGTAGGTGTTGGTGACATATCTATTTTTGTGCATGTATGTGCCCATTTTTTTTTTTGTTTGGGAAGAATATGCATGCAGAGTCTGACAATGTGGCATCATCTGCCAGTGAGTTAGTGAGTGCAGCACAGAGTTATCGAGCTGAATCACAGAGATGGAGGCACACAGTTTAGGCAGCCAGGCTCAGGTGGGTCAACCATATCCCACAATAATGACTGCCAGTCGCCTGTCAGCACGTATTAACCTCACACTCTGTCACCCTGCAGACGGGGGGAAAGTTCAAGCCTGGAGCTGGGACACTTTCCAAAACTGCCAGTCAGTCAATGCTCACCAGGAAGCCGTCACCTCGATCCAGGTGGGTGGGTCACTCACCTGCTGACCATCACACTGTCTTCACACTGAGGATGCTCAAGCTGTTTTCATTTTCAGCCTATTTTTAACATGCAAAGGTTTTTCTTTCTGTTGCTCTCTATTGTAGTTTTCAAACTCTTGATTAGCAATTTGTGAAAAAGCCTCTTCCCCGGAAATCAAATGGCTATATTTCTCCACATCATCCTCACGCAAGCTTTCCTTGTTTATTGCTTTCAAATGGAAATCAAAGATATTTGTTAAGATGTAAGCTGTGGAGCTCGTCCAATTTTAGAGCATACTGTATATATTTTGAGCGAAAAAAAAGGCTTTTTATGAATATTGAAACCCAGAGCTGGATATGCACATTTTTTTCAATTTGCAATCATCATAATATGCCTGAAGCATTAAAGCGTAGCACATCATTGTCATCCTCTTTGTTGTTTATCATGCAAAGCGCACAATCCATTTATAACCAGTAGCAGAAGCACAGAAACATTTTAAAACTCTTCACACATTTCTCATCCATTTGCGCTAACATACATATACTCTCTTAGACACATGTGTACACAAACACACACACACACACACACCCACACACACACATATACACACACACACACATACACACACACACACACATATACACACACAGGGTAAAGACTTAAATCACCATGACAACTGTGTCTCTTGTGCCCTCCACAGTCTCAGGGTCCGCTGGTGTTCAGCGGCTCGGCTGAGGGAGGGGTGTCTGTGTGGGAGAACCGGGGTTCGGATCGAGACCCCCTGAGGCTGCTGCACCAGTGGAACAGTCAGGTGACAGGCTGTGGAGGGGGACCGTGCGGGCGCGTAACCCTCAGCCCGCGGGGAGACAGAGTATTCCTGGCTTATGGTCGAGCCTGGCTCAAGATCCTGGATTGGAGGACCGGTAAGCTCTGTGTGTGTGTGTCGAGAGAAAGATCCAAAAGGAAGGCAGATTTAGGGAAATCTCCATAATCCTTCCACCTAACATCTGTCCAATTATCACAGGAACGATGTCCAGACTGACCAATCACAGCAGCATCACTGGGGTAACAGATTGTGTTCACCAGACGGGAGGCCTCCTAATTGGATCCTGCTACGATTTGGCGAATGGAGAGAGCAGGCTAAATTGTGAGTTCCATGTACCTCTTTTCCAGCATTGTAGGTGCCGGTGCAGAGCCAGTACTGTGTTGGTACTTTCTGAGAACCACACCATATTTTGACACAGTTGAACACCAATAATTAGGTAGTGTATTTAACAGAGGTTTGGAATAATTACCATGGGGAACAGATCATGGTGGACAGCATCTTTGGCTGCATCCCATAGCTGCTGATGTCAGCAGTGCCAGCTTTTGGACTGGTCATGCTGCAGTATGTTGGTGCCAGCACCAGCCATTCTTTTCTTTTGGTGTGGATATGTGGAACTGGTTCTAGACTGGGAATGTTAGTGGAAAGCAAGTAAACCAATCTTAATTCACCGAGAGTGTAAAAACAGAGTCAGGCAAAAATTTTAACCACTTTGCGTTCCTCTGTTGAGCTCCGGTCCCTTAATGTCTCTCCTCTCTCTCTCCAGTGTTCTCTGTGCCTCAGTGTCGGTACCTGGCCTCTCTGATGTGGCCCAATGCCCCCAGAATCCTCTGTTTTGCAGCGTGGACCACTGGGAGCGGAGACCACCGATGGGTCACCGGGGGTCAAGACCTCATTGTATGGGAGCAGCTCCCGAGTTCTGGGAGGCAAAGGTGGGCGCAATACTTGTCAACACCACTGACTTAAAAAGATTATAGATCCAAGCTGCTCAATTATATTCCTTATTTAAATATTCATTGTTTCTTCTGAGGTCAGCTGCACTGCTAATTCAAAAGCTATAATGGGATTTAATGCGCTAATGTGTATAATTGATTTTGACACACAGATTTACATTGATATTACGCATTTAGTTTAGGGGCATCAAACATAAGGCATGAGGGCTAGAACCAGCCAGCCAAAGGGCCCAAACTGGTCCACTGGATTGCTTTGCAAAGTGTGAAACCTGCAGAGAAGTCACGAATGCTTCCAATTTTTTAATGAAATCCTGGTGGCTGCGCCAGCATGACTGCACGAGAGTGAAAATCTGTGGAAAGTTCAAAGTATTTCTAGGACTCAGTGAGGTTTTGGAGTCAATAAGCAGCAAAATACTCTGGTTTTTGTTTGTGCCTTTGTTTGTAGATCAGCTGTGTAAATTATAATGCACACGCAATGACAGTAGACTGAGTGTATGTGCAAAATTGAGACATATTTCTGCAGCTGCACATTTTTCTAAAGACATCTCAGGCTGTTTTTCATCCGTTTTGTAAATGTGTTTTACAAAACATAGGAAGACATTTGCAGGTGATTTATAGGTTGTTACAGTATGCAGTTGCTTTACTGTTTGGTCCACTTGAGATGAGATCGGGCTCCTCTGTGAACTATAATGAGTCCAACACACCTGGTTTATTTAATTGCGGGTGTATGTTACAGGGGTGACGTCACGGTGAGGACAGACAGCCAAATAGACTCGTGTTTACTGGAGTCAGAGGGAGACACTGAAGATGACGAGGAGACTGATGGTACAGGACCCACACTGCAATTTCACACATATTCATGCCTTCATTTACTGACTCACATGTTTAACGAGTAACCGTGGAATTGCAGAAACGAATACGGTCGTGTTAATTTTAGATGATGCTTGTCGTGAAAAATCGTTATGACCTCCTTGTTTAATTTAGATTACGAGGACAACGACGAAGGCGGCGGTGAAGGAAAAGACAGGCGGTCTGCCGCCACGGAGGAGGATGTAGGGTCCGGCTCGTGGCTCCGCTGCGTTCTCCAGTGAGCGCCGCTTTCTCATGCTGAGGACAGCGCGGCCTGCAGCCATGAAGAGGAAATGAGAGGGTGGGAGCGCAGTGACAGCGAGGGAGGGTGCTGGGGTGTGAAGTGTGACAGACTGAGTATCAGTGTTGGAAGGAGAACGTGAGTGAGTGTGCATGTGTGCGCGATAAGCAGATTGTTTTCTATGTAAATATTATTTTCACATACAATAAAGCTGTCACACTGTGACTCTCACTCAACAAATTTGCATCTCTTTTTTTGTCTTTTTTTATTTCCATCTGACCCTGTCTCCTCTGGAAACACCGGTGCCGTACCCTCCTCTGCCGGTGCAAATGAATGTAAATTAAATTTTATTCCCCTCATTCCTTTCTCTTCCGCCTCTTCCTCTTTGCTGTCTGTATTTCTGTCTCTTTCTTTCTCTCTGGGGTGTCCTTGCTGTCTTTGTAAACACAATTGGAGAGGTTTTTTTTTTAACCTCCGCCTCCAAAATGAGCTTATTAATGTCATCTTCAGTATCATTTCTGTTCGGCTCGTCAAATTCATTTCTTTTTCCTCTGTGTCCATTTAATTGAACCTGTTTAAAAAAAACACATAATTAGCATTTAAATCTCTTTCCTACAGTCTCTTGCCCTCCCCACGTCGCTCTCTCTCCCCTCTCTTACTCCACCAGACTCTACATGTCTCAGTCGCTAAGGCAACCGATGCTTTTTTTCTCCCTCTCTCTCTCCCTGTATCTCCCCCTTTCTCTCTGTCTCCCTCTCTCATTCCCTCTCTCCACAGCCAGAGGTAGGCATGATAACTGATATGTGTCGGAGCGCGTGTGTTCGTGTGTCTCTGAGTGACATTTCTGTGGCATTTACGCAGTAGTTGTTGGTAGGAAGTTATCTCTCTCTGCTCAAAGTGACTTATAGAGTGTTCACTCCATGCATGACGACTCTAATGATGATTAATATGCCGTGCTCAGGTGTGTGCACTGTGAATGTGTGTGAGAGGGCAGAGCAGGAAGCCAGTGTGTACTTCTGGATGTTTTTGCATGCAGATGTGTATAAACATGTGGCGGACAATTGAGCTTTAAATTCTAATGCCCTGGGGAGTCTGTGTGTGCTTCTTTTAAAATGTGACAGAGTTGGCTTTTTGCCAGCACTCTTGCTGTGTGTGTTTACATGGTTTTTATGTGACAAAACAGAAGAACAAGGGGGGAAAAAGCAGGACCCTCCCCCTTTCTCGCTGTTATTTCTCTCTTGCCCCTCTGTTTTATCTTACAGCGAGAGATGATCGGAGAAGAGGAGTCTCAGTGAACAGAGTGAAGCGATGGAGAGATGGTAAGATGGATAGTTTCTGAGGTGGAGAGATGTATGGGACGCAGATGCATAAAATGTCAATCTGAGTGATGGCTGGCTTGGGAATCAGTGTCTAAGCTGCTGAGGTCGTGCAGGGCGGCTGCGGACGATGCATTTTCTCAGATAACTGCCCTGTCACTCCACCGTCTCTCATTCTTTCTCCTTCACCTTTTCTTCCAGCTCCATCTCTCCTGTCGCACGACTGACTGCTCTCATTTCCCTCCTCCTGGTTGCTTTGGTGACACAACCCTCCACCTGTAACCGTGACGACAGAGAGGCCGAGGAGCAGGTGGACGCCCTGTCGGTCCAGCTGTCCGTCACCGCCCAGGTCACGCCCACCCCTCTGTGGGCAGTGGTCTGGGGTCCCACGCAGCAGCTGGAGGATGAGACCTATCACTTCCTCTCCAGCCAGGAAACCGATCACCTGTACCTGCACGGGAACCAGCAGGAGGCCAGCACTGCCACACCTGAGAACTGGCTTTACCCTGACGGAAGCATGCAGCCATCACTGGAGTCCAGAGACCAGGAGGGAGTGGAAGATGGGGGGACGGAGGCAGAGGAGACAGAGCCCGAGGAAGGTGGGCATCAGGAGATGAAGGATTTCTAAATAAAGGTGTCCATGAGTTGCAGTGAGCGAACACATTCACATGCCAGGAGTCCTCCGGGGAATTAGCTGTCACCAGGGTGAAGGCTGACACCCAGCTGTGTGCACCCGGCTGTGTCTGCGGTGGGGATTGCCTAATAAAGTTCTCATCACTCACAGGGAAGAATTAGCCGCTGTCATAACTGCAAAACACAGAGAAGACGTCATCGGATTGGTGTGATAGTTGAAGGCTAGAGTCTTGCACGTCCAATTTCATGTTTCAGCTGGCCACACTGTTTTCTTCTTTTATTCTGGATACAATTATACAATCTGAGATTAGTAACTTCGTGAGTGTGTGTGTGTGTGTATGTGTGTGTTACAGTGGACCCTCAGTTCTACGTTACCGTGACCATCTCCTCGCTGCTCATCCTGACAGCAGTCATCATTACAGCCAAACTCTGGTAGGAACCAAAATTCTCTCCTGCACAGTGTTGTTTGTGTCTTTGTGTCCATGACCACATAAATATGAGGTGGGCATTGCTGACTAAGGATGAGGCAACTTTTCTTGTATGAGCCTGACACACAGCAGAGTGGTGTTAATGCATTCTTCTGACTAAAATATGTTATTGTTTTTTTTATATAAACTGGGTCTGCCAAAAACTGACAATGGAAGCAGGGTATGAGCTTCAGTGGTAGATACCTCTATAAATATAGCAGTGTCTTGGACACTTTAATATTGTAAGGCGTGTATGAGCATCTAATTATCATCTTGTTTTGGTTGTTCTTTATTTTTAAATCATGGCTCTCCAGTAAAGCAGGGATGTGTTGAGGCCAGCTGAATGTTTGACTAAAACAGGCCCAACATGGGGATTTGTAACCCCACCAAGGAGTTGGAAGAAAAACCTGAGGCATAATGTGATGATTAAAAACAAAATATTCCGCTATACAAAAATTGTTTTCTGTGTTCAGACTTTTATCTCATTAATTACTGGATAATTGTACTTCATTAATATTTAAATAATCATAAGTTGACTAATCTTGATTTCTTGACCTGGTTATTATCTGAAGACAGTGAGGAGAGGCTGCAGACAGGCAGAGCCTAATCTTCACTTCATGTTCCACTGACTCAAAAATATGTCAGGGCAGGTCACAAGTGTTAACAGAGTAAAACTTTCTTTAAAAAAAAAAATGGGTTTAAAGGTTTCCGGAGGCCATAAACTGTGATGTCACCCAGGGGTTTAAGAAGCCTTGACTTGTCTTGAGGGCTCGAGATGAGCATTTTAGCTGTCACTGTCTTGTTTTTTGATTTTTTTAACCATTAGGCAGGTATGCATGCTCACAGGTAGCCACGGGCTAAATCACAGCCTGCTTTACTGATTATTTTACTTCAAACGGGGACCATGATTTACAAAGTATAAAGGTTACAATTTTCTGTTAATAAGTTCAAAAACTTATTAAGATCCAATCAGACTGTACATAAAAGCTGGACATCACTATGAGTTCACTGGTTGCTTGGTGGAAGCTTCAAATTTTGTATTTTTACTGCTAAGATGTCAGTTTTGTGGAGCCAGACGTTATCATATTTATACGAGGACACAGTCATTGGCTAAGGCTAACCAACTCTAGTTAAGAAGCTGCAACCATAAGCTGTTTGTGAGCAACACATCTGCTAATTAGTATTAATTATCAGACTAATAAATTACTGAGGTGAATTTCACTCATTAAACCTGAAGCATAAACTTGCACCGTCTGTTCCACACAGCAGAGGTTCAGTTAAATGACTGTAGTTAGCAGAGGAGAGGCTTAAGCCAAAGTCACACAGGCCTAGGACCCAGTTGCCAACCCCCTGGCAAACACTAGGGGAAAAAAATAGGTATTCCCCAACTGGTTGGCGAGTGGTTGCTGGACGTTGCTAATTGTTGCCAGATGAAATTGGTCGCAAAGACAGTGCTCCAGCGGAAACTCTTGCAACCTCATTGTGTGCTATTAGGTTGCCGTGGTCACCCATAGTTGACATGAATGATGCCAACTTGTCTGCAACACTTGGAGCTGTAGTAAAACTTGAAAAAGTGTGTTACAAATGTGCTGCAACCAGGACATTTCAAAAAGTACAGCTTTTATGTTAAAGGTGAATGCTTCCGGATAGCTTTGCACTTTTCACTGTGAATGTTTTGCAAGTGCTTATGGGGAAACTGCCGTCTTCCATGCAAACTATGGGCAACCACAGCTAGCAATCAATTGGTTTGATTGCTAGTAATCAATTGCTTTGATTGCTAGTAATCAATTGCTTTGATTGCTAGTAATCAAAGCAATCGCAATAAGGTTTTTGGTGCAACAGTGTAAATGTCTTTTTCAACCAATTTTTCAATAGTAACGTCCAGCAACCATTTGCCAGTAAGTTTGGGAATACACATTTTTCCCTCACAACCCACTGGTCTTTAGAGTTGTGTGACTTACAGTAAGCTTTAGCAGATGGCTATGGGCTGAAGCTACCTGTGATGGCCCACCTGCAGCTATGTCCTTTTAAGGCTTAAAAAATCAGAGCGCTGTATTTTTTTGTATTTTTCTGTAAATATGGGTTTTAATGCTGTAAAGTTGGCCACTTGACCATTGGAGTCAGCGGGGACTGACTAGCCTCAAGTGGCCACTGGAGGAACTGCAGTTCATGCACTGGCTTCAAGGATTGACATTTAGTCACAGATTGGGCGAGCAGCATTGCCACTTTATTTTAAATTTCTGTGCAGTCAGATTTTTGTTTGAACCCAGAGGAGTCGCTGTTGGAAAATAATAAAGAATGCAGGTTTAAGGCACCATCTATGGAAGCTTGTTAATGCCACTGAAGGTTTTTTTAAACTAGGCAGCGCTAAATAGAAATTTTAGGTATCTCAGAATTCTGGCTTAGAAGTTGAACTCACTAAGTGGAAGTTTTGAGAAGCCTAACCCAAAATCTCTAATAGTGGCTTAAACAAGTTTCCATAACCACCTCATTGACTTCACTTTTCAGACCCATGAGCCACATCCATCATAGGCTGTATAGAAAACATATATACCTCATGTTTTATAGGGATTCAGTGTTGAATTTGCTGTTTTTAATCAGTTCTATTTTGCGTTTAATAATTAAAAAAAAAGAGCAAGGGAGAGAAACCTGACCATTTTCCCCATGTGTGGATTGGGACAGATGCACGGGTTTTAGATGAGTGGGTTTTTTTTATGAAGAGGAGACTTTAATGGTCGCAGATGTGTTTGCGTGTACACGCTGGCCTGCCTGTTTTGTCTGTGCGCCTGTCGTTGATGACTATGTTATGGGCCTAAGTGAGAGCTGAGTAATTGCTTACTAATGACTTTATTAACGGCACTTGTGTTCCCAAAAGTCACGATAGGCACAGATGTGTCATTTAGAGCCATTAGACTTGCAGTGATTAAGCATTAACTATAACCAGTGATCTGTTGTCTTACAGTTTTGAGTGCTCACGTGGCTCGTCAGTGTGGGTGGTGCGTATATGTTATGTTTTCAGGTCAGGCAGGTAGGAAGTGATCACTATACACATGGCCATTAGCTGGAAACTGGAATTTATCTCTCTGAGGTAGTGAAGCACTTCTTCTCTTTGCTGATCGAACCAATAACAGCTCGTTTATTTGACCGCTGGGACCCCTCTCTTCCCACTTCTCACACTCTTCTCCTTTTTTTCCCTCCTCGCACTCTTGCTCCTCTTCTTTACTGTAATCTCATCTGCACATCTTACCTGCATGTCTGTTGTATCACTTTTTTTCCCCATTGCCTCTGTCTGTATAATTTGTTCTCCTTCATATCCCCTTTTCACGCTCTCTCTTAATCTCAATTTTGCTCCCACACTCGTACATTATCTACTCCTCATTCCCTGTCTAGCCCTCCCTCCTCATTTCTCCTTCCTCTTCAGCTCCCGGGGATTTTTTTTTCCTTTCTCTGAATACCTGTGTTCCCCCCTTCTTCTTTTGGGTTCCTCGCTTTGTTCCAGTTATCGTCACTGCCTTGCTCTAAAGCTGCCTGTCTTTGCACAGCCGGTACTTCTCTTATCTCCCCCACCAGTCTCCTATCTCTCCCAGCACCGCCAGTCCGGCTGCAGATCCACAGATAATCCTCCAGCTTGGTGTGAGCTGGTACATGATAAGCCCCCCTTTCTCTCTGTTCCTGAGACTGGCCTTCGCTCTTGTTTCGATAACTTACTTCACCTGAACCTGGAATTTGGAGAAAGGGGGGCCACACTGCTTAGTGAATCCCAAGTGGTATTAGAATAGTGAGAACTGCAGGGATTCAGTCTGGAGACATGGCAGCAGCTCCTCTCTATAGACTGGCTCGTACTTCAGTGTCATAAATGTGTAAATAACGCCATGTGTTGGAGGGAGAAAGTGCCGCGGCATGAACGGGAAGGGGGTACAGATGGACTGAAATGATAGCCTATAGTGGAAATTGGCCACAGTCCAGTTCATTATGATTATAGAAGAGCGGCATATGTGCTCAGTGATATTCCCAGCCCTAAAATTGTCAGTGTGGCTAATGTCATCAAGTGTGACGGTGTGTCTGCTCGTGTGTGCGTACAGTGAGAGAAGGAGTCAGCCAGAGAAGAACAGGTGTTACTGCGGGACGATGAGGGTGCACGATGGCTTTTATGGCAGTGAGAACAGCTTTGTTATGCGTCTAAGTGTTCCAAAGAGCCTGAACCTGCGCCTCTCAACTGTGTCTTCACCAGAACTCCCTCTCCTTACAGGAGTAATGGCACGGCACCTCAGTCATGCGTCAGTGCTCTGTCCGTTTCTTCGCCTTGTTGCATCCTTCCCGCCTCAAACCTTCTGACTCCCTCCCTCACTCACACATCTCTCAGTGAAGTCTCCTTCCCCATTTCTCGCTCTGCGCCCCCCCCCCCCCCA
>VUQK01004082.1:2812-17258 GCA_015106715.1 Bujurquina vittata | reverse complement strand
TAAATGGATCGGCTGTTCCTGATGTTCTCTGACTTTGTTTCTCCCTCTGTGTCTTTCATTCTGATCGTTCTCCTTATCGTTTCTCTCTGTGCTTCTCTTTATTTCAATCTCTCTATCATTTACTCATATCTGTCTCGCGCTTTCTTACTGTCTCTTACTGTAATATCTGTCTCAAACTCTTAACTTCACCTGTTTATGCCCCTGCTCCTCTTCTTGTTTTTCTCTTCCTCCTCCTCCTTCTTGCTCTTGTTTGTGTCCCACTCTGCCAACCCCTGTTTGCCTCTTTACCTCTTCATCCCTCATATGTACTCTACAATCTTCTCTCCCTACTCCCCTCCTTCTCCACCACTTTCTTCCTCCATTTATCTGTCTGACTATCCTTTCTCTCCCAGTTACGATCGCAGCTGTTCCCAGCATCCGCCCCCGCTTTCCCGTGGCGTAGCACCCCCCCTCTCCCTTGCTCTCCCCCGTTCCCTTGCTTCAGAGGACAGCCGGCAGACGCTGCACAGCACCTCCTCCTCCTTCACCGACAGGGAGAGGTAATGAGTCGCCTCACCAGCTCTACACAGCCTGAGTGTGTGTGCGTGTGAGTGTTTAAGTCTATGAGTCTGATGTGCATGTGAGGCTCCGTGCACCCCTGGATTCAAGTTTTCTTCCGTGTCCGTGTGTGAAGCAGCCTTATTACCTTTTCGCATGCACTGTAAGGACCTACATGGAGTGTAATTGGACGGTGGTGCTATTCTCTGTGGAGTATTCAGGCCTGAAGTGTTGGTGCTGCTCTAAGATGTATCAGTGTTTTAAACTCCCTTTCCAGATGAGTCATCGTGGGCCTATCAAAAAGGCGCCCAATCACCCTCCATGAAATAATGCTTTTATTCGAGGGTATTTAAAGTTAATCTCAATCAGGATAATTATAGAGCCACACTCCAGTGCTCCCTCTCACTTCTTCCCCTCCCATCAGCTTCACCTCCACCTTCCTCTTCTTCCTTCTGCTCTTCCGTCTCGTTCCCCCACCACCCTCTCAGTCCCCCTGCGACGCAGCTTTCCGTTTGCATGTACACCACTTTTCCAGCTTCAGGCCTTTGTGCTCCACTTCTCCTCTCTTCTTCTGCCTTTCCTTCCATCGCCGGGCCTTCCCAGCTTCTTTCTTTCTATCTCTCTCACTCTTCTCCTCTGTGTCTCTTGCTGTGTCAGGATCCCTGTTGTGAACCTCTGAGGTGACTGTTTTTCCATATGGTAAACAATACTACGGGGCCCGAGGAGGAGCATCAACACAACTGGAGGGTGCGCCCGCAGTGCCGTTTTTATTTTCTCTGAAACTGTGAAATGAATTCAGGGATCCCAGGTATCCAGCCACCACAAAACCCTCCTGCTTCCCTGAGGTCTAAAAAAATAAATCTAAACTCATCTCCCTCCTATCCACCATCCGTCCTTCCTCTTGGCTTGGTGTAAATTTCTTTTAATGTGGTTCTGCGTCACTGTGACATGTTCCCTGTTTTCCACCCTTTACTTGGCCCCTGAGCTCTGGCTAAGCTTCGCCCGGCCATGACTAATTCACAAACAGGCAGTTTAAACAGCCATGAAACATCCCATTATCCCTGAAATGTCCTACCTGTGCTTCCATAACTGTTCCCACTGATCCAGCTGCACATGTGGAGCTGTTCAGGTATTAATGGCAATCCCGGCAGACTGTTCTTTTTACATAACATGACACTCAAATTTGGTTCAGATTAGCAGGCTTGTAGATGGTTAAAAAGCCATTCTGAGCACCTCCACACACTGAAGGGGGTATTTCACAAAGCTGTTTGGCACGCTGTAGCCAGCAGCCAATGTGTTTAACATGTCACGCTCCAAAAACTGCTGTTTATTCCCTGCTTTGGGCGCCTGAAATGCAAATAGTGTGGCTGTATTCCTCTGCAGTATGCAGAGGAGCCTGTTTTGTTTCAGTTTTTCCTCATGATTTGTTCTCTTAATTATCTGGCTGACGCTCACCTTCTCTTGGCGAACCTTTCCGAGCACGCTTTGTTCCTGCCGGACGCTGTAGAGGTACTGCAAGAGAGGAACCGTTACAGCTGAAAATCAATGTTTCCCAAAGGTTTGGATGGTACACTACAAAGACAGATTGATGTATCAGTGAACTACATGTGTGATCAAAGGACTGATGTTAGGTGTCTTTCTTTTTTCAGCCGACAGCCAAGTATCTCAATCTGGAAAACAAAACCGTCGTTTCCCCACACATTGGTGTTTTTGTTTTTTTTTTGCTGTCTTGGGTGCACCAAAGGAAAGTAGAACATCAAGAAGCATCATTTCTGTATCTCCTGTGAATCTGCATGTATACTATAAGAAAACCTGTGAGAGTTGCTTTGAATCTATTATTTATAAAATTTCTATTTTACCTATCAGTGAGTGATGTCTTACAGATCCTTTCAAAGCCAAATGTCACTTTGTGTTTGGCAACTTTTCTAAGCAGCTTTGAGGCATGACCCCCCCCCGTTAGACACACATTACCACTACACACATAGTGCTGATGGCATCATGCGTAGCTCGTGCAATCCTCCAGATATCCAGTCTTGTGATTTTTAGTAGCATTCCTGTAGAAATGTGGTCTTTCTGTACCATGGACGTTCAATAAAGACTCAATACTGGCGTTTCAGCTCTGCCTATCTGTTTATTTCTGTGCATGTTGAATAAATTCCCCTGGGAGCGGTGCGATCGGCAATGTTTTATGGGAAGGATAAAGCTTACACTGTGCATTTTAATAGCTACCCCTGTATCCTAATCTTTTTCTCCCTGAAGTGAACATTTAGTCCACTGCCTTGCATTGATTTGAAACCACAAGCTTGGCATTGAAAAGTCTCACATATGCCAGCCATGGTTTTGCTTTTTTCTTTACACCATTGAGGAGCAGATGAAAGGAGGTGAAGAATAAGGCGCCTGCTTTTGTCTGAAACTTCTTCCTTGTCTCTTCACCTCATACGGATTCGGCTCGCTTTACAAAGATTAACAGGGTGCTAAGCAAGAATTTCCTCTGTGTAGTTTTTCAAAGAAATGTCAATAAAATCAAGGTGGGCACCCGAAGAGAAATGCCACTTGAGTGTATTGAGATTCTGCAGCAGCATTGCTACACAGCTAGTGTTTCCATCTCTTCTGGGCATTTTACTGATCAATCAAAGTAATTGATTGGCTCAGTTCCACTTGGAAGTTTTAATGGCGGTCTAGTTATGAGACATACCAGCAGGTGCTGCGGCAATTTGGGACCAGGATAGATAAACAACAAACATTAATGCAGAAGTAAAGGTGTGAACTCGTGCCTGAGGTTTCTACTCACATGATCACACCTATAATAAAGCATGCAGCTGACACCGTCGACTCATTTTTCACTCACAAACACCTTGAAAGGTGTGCAGCTGTTAGATTTCACAGATCCAATCTAGTTAAAAAAAAAAACAACTGATGAAGCTCAATCACACTGACTGAAATTAACACCATTATTTATAAAGGTGAGGAGAAACGTGGCAGGAAGGAGGGAGCAGGAAAACAGGAGGTTAAATGAAACGGGCTCATAATTTCCGCCTGCTGCCCTTTCTCTATTGCTGATGGTCAGCTAATTGCAACCATTACTGTCACACAGGACGACGAGCCTAGAATTTACAGGAAACAGAATCGAAAGACAGAGATGGACCGAGCTGGGCAGATGAAGGCAATTTTGACTGCGTGATGGAGGTACAAGAAAGGGTAGCAGGCAATTTCAACAGGCAATTTTGACATTGAAATAGAAGCTCTGGGCAAAACATTCTCATATGAAATATGGATGCTCTTGGTGTGTGTATGTGGATGTATGTGTAGCCCTGCTGGTAGCGCACAGGGGAAGCCTCAGCTCTATAATACATTAGTCTCTTTGGGGACATGCCCTAATTAATGGCTTGACCTCCTAACGGGTAGCCCCCTTCTGCGAGTTAACATTTAGCAGCGCACCCTCCAGAGATACACTCTGAAGTGCATTTAATAAAAGAAGTGACAGCGACATTAATGAGACAGTTGAGAAGAGTACAGGGCTTCGTTTTATTTTCCAACAATTTATATTCAGATTTTTTTTCTTTTCTTTACACTCAGAAGAGAGAGAGAGAAATAATACAAAGCAACATAGAATTAAACTAAACCAAAACAACATTTGAAACCAACAGAAATGCACACGCACAAGCACACACACATACACACACACACACACACACACTCCAAACTCAAACAAGTGTCAAATACACTGATCCTGTTTCTGGTCAAAGGCAACTGACTCCTGCCGCAGACTGCTGTCTTCATGTGTCACAAGTGGTTTATGCGTGTATTTACACCAACAGCCCGCCTGTTAACAACTGCAGGAGAGGATGTCACGCCTGCTTTATCCATCAGCTCGGTGTGTGTTTCTGAATCCGTCAGGGTGAGATTTGGTTAGAAGAAAAAGTTCCCCAGGAAGCTCCCTGGTTGTTCTGTCGTAAATGAACTGTGATCACATTTTTTTAATGTTTGTTTATTTTTTGTCAACGCCGTGTGCCTGTCGATTAGTGAGTGTCCATCAGTGCTGCTATCCCCTCGTCCTCAGTTGGACTTGGACCAGATCTTGCCGCTGCCACGCAGCCTGGACAGAAAACAAATAAAACACAGTCAGCTGGTGCTTTTTTTTTTTTGAATAAAAAAGACTTATTTAAATAATTTGACGGCTTACATGTTTACTTTCTGCTTGCTCTACTGAAGCAACAAATTACTGATGCAACCTGGGTGCAAAAGTGTCTTTATGTTAAAATACCCAACACCAGTATTTACTGGGGGGTTTTGTACCAGAATTGATCACAGTGGATTTTCTTTTTCTGCAAATTTTGGCAAAGAGCAGGTTTCTATTAATAACTGCAGTATCAGTCCCATTCTTTAAATAGCTTTATAAAGAAATGGTGTCAAAACTCATTTCAATTCGAGGATTGAGGTTAAGCTATCATTAATTTGGATTTTAAAACATTGAGGGGCTCTTCATTTGAATGATGTGCAGTGTTGAGTGACGGAAATTACAGGGCTCTATGCTTCGTCAAAATGTGACACGCAGCCAGAAAGTAATCGCTGCTTTCTGTTCGGCAGGAACAACATAAACAGCAGCCAAGCAAAGCATCTCGGCTGGTCACTGGAGGGAGAAATGGTTCTTTGAGAAAGGAAACACGCGGGGCGTTTGTATATCCAGTGACATTTTACAATCCAGGACAGATGTGAAATTAGCCACTGGTAATTAGGCCGGATGGAAGCAGAACAGAAAGAGAGTTCCTGATAGCATGGTTATGGTACTGTTGCAAAACACTAATGTGCATCTGATAATAAAGCTGCTTCATGCAGACACACGCTCAGACACAGACAAGCCACTTACGGCAGCAGCTGGCTTTTTACTGTTTATTGGAAAAATGGAAACACAGTGGTTCTCGGCAGAATTAACTTTTGCTCTCTACAAGAACACTGGACTAATGGCTTTAATTTAGTGTTTGAAGTAGTCTTCATAGTGCCATGCTTATAAGTAGGGAAATTTGTATTTATGAAGCACCTTTCAAAAATCACAGTTACAAGGTGCTTCAAAGAACAAAAGGAGATGCAGCAATAAAAGAATCCTAATGGAAAAAACCTCCATATGAAGCGTTTTGTTCCAATTTTGTGACTTGTAGAAAATGAATTTCCTACTTGGAGTGGGGAAAAAAAAAACTTACCAGAAACTTCATTTAAAAGTGCACCAACCAATTTGAATAAAATGTATTCAATTTGTAAAATGTTTAGCCATGAAAACAATAAATGCAATTTCTATGCAAACTCCTGGTGAGCACTTTTGTATATAAAAACAAAATATATGTGTAAACAATTTTCTCAGAATACTCGGCTGCCCACTGCGTGAGGCCACAAACCATGGAGGTGCAGTACTCACCCTTTCACTTTTGAGCTTTTCTTGCCCGGTTGTCTTGGTTCCTGAGAGGAGGCGGGGTCTCGTGGCTCAGCGGGTTGGTCTGCGTCCTGATTGGAGGCGGCCCCAGCAGGGGCAGGGCCTGACGATGGAGACGCAGCGCTGGCCTTTAATGTTTTCTGTAGATTTGAGACCTGGTGAGAAATTAAGAGAATAAAAATTTTAAATTAAAGGGACTGGCATAAGTGTTGTCTGTGTACCAAGAAGCAGTATCAAAAATATTTGTAACGACTGGTAATGTAATACTCTTTCGTTTGTGCAGTTGTTCTTCAGCCTGCTGTGATGAAGACAGCAGTCATAACAGACAAAGAACTTCTTTGTAGTGAAATGAAACAGAGTTAAAAATGTTTAAAACAGTCCACCACGGCTGCCATCTGTGCTTCTTTTGCTGCTTTTAATCTTTGATGGAGTTTTTTCCATCTTCTTTCCCGTTGTGGTGAACTCTGCTTTCACTCTCTTTACTGTTCAAGCCCAACTTTCAATCAATCAGCATTCTACCTACGCACAGCATCATTGCTACATGTCTGTGTAGGCTGCATACCCAAAACACTTTATTCTGAGTAGCCAGATACACTAAGTATTCACTCGTATGCCTTTACACGCATATGAACTTGAAAGACATCTGATTCTTTATCCACAGGGTTTAATATGATGTCGGCCCACCATTTGTAGCTTTAACAGAGAGAACACATCTCCACTGCTCTAGAGTCCAGTGTTGGTGTGCTTTACACCACTGCACCCGACCCTTTGCATTGCACTTGGTGATGGAAGGCTTGGATGCAGCTGCTTGGCCATGGAAACCCATTCCATGAAGCTCTCTACGCACTGATCTTCAGTCAATCTGAAGGCCACATGAAGTTTGGAGGTCTGCAACCACTGACTGCAAAATGCTGGTGACCTCTGTACACTATGCGCCTCAGCATACACTGACCCCGCTCTGTGATTTCACGTGGCCTTCCACTTCGTGGCTGAATTGCTATTGTTCCCAATCACTTCCACTTTGTCATAATACCACTAACAGTTGACTGCGGAATATTTAGTAGCAAGGAAATTTCATGAATGGACTTGTTACACAGGTGGCATCCTATCATGGTAACACACTGGAATTGACTGAGCTCCTGAGAGCGACCTATTCTTTCACAAATGTTTGTAGAAGTAGTCTGCATGGTTAGGTGCTTGATTTTATATACCTGTGGCCACAGAAGTGATTGGAACACCTGAATTCAATCATTTGGATGAGTGAGTGAATGCTTTTTTCAATATAGTGTATCTATGTCAATGGACACAAACTACCTGTAAGTTTGCCCATGTCACAATTTTTGTGCATTTCCTTTCTTTTATTCTGCTGCACATCTTTTTTGTGCATGTATAAGGTTCCAAAAACCAAACTCTACACTAATTCTTTTAAGCTGTTGTTTTGGGGCAAATCACACTGTCAGGGTGCCCAAAAAGTGATGTTACAAGTGCAGCTGTGCCCTGCACTCGGATGCCATTTCGGTAACCTGGTGTGCTGGCCGAGTTGGAGACTATGTTTGTATGTGTATGATCGTGTCGTTCTTCAGTGATGTATCAGCACAGGAGCTCAAGAGATGGTCAGATTACAAAAAGGGAGATGCTGCAACAGCATGAAAAATTTCTGCTTTGACTTCTATTCTCAAACAGCACTGATGCAGAGATTTTTTTTTTCTGAGCTGCAACACCTATCATTTAGAAGAAGACTGCAGAGAGTCAGGCGTACCTGGACCAGCAGCATAAATGATTACAGGACCGTTGTGATGTCACAGTTGGTGCACGCAACAACCAATGCAGTGACCATAAACTAAGCTTAAAAAGTGTTTCTCTTTCCCACAGAAAACCCGTTATTTATCTACATCACTGTAAAACATTGGCTAGTCTGGCATGCCCTCAAAAACAAAGAACACAGTTTCAAATTACCTGACAATTCTAAGGAGGAATAAACAAATGGATATAATGGCCAGAGATAATAGAATGTCAGTTGAATTCTTAACCTTGTGAAGAACTGGTGACCTGTCACAGGGCGAGAGGCGGGATGCCTCTCTCCTATGACAGCTAGGATAGGCTCCAGTTCTCCTGACTCATAAACTTGGACTGATGGAAAGAATTAAATTTAGAGACTTGTAGTGATGACTAGTAAAATAATTGTGGCACAATATGCCAAATTATAGTGAACCAGAAAATGTAACATCCACCAGCAATCAGCTGTAAGCAATGGGATTCAGGGCAATGGGTAACAGCTGAATCACTTTAAATGTGGGGTTATCTATGTCTTCTAAGGTGATGAAAACCCAGTGGATGACTTTTAGGAAAGAAAAAACTGTACTTAAAAGCTTTGCTCAGTTTCTCTTTAAAGTCCATTTTGTATCAAAGGAAACCTATAAAAGCTTTTATGATTCAGGCTCTTGGAATAAGTTACCTTTAAAAATGCACTCCTTGCCATCTTTTTGCTTCTTCAAACAGGCTTTGTTTTGTCATCTCAAACCAGATTACTTATGTTTTCAGTAATTCAATCACTGCTTCTTCTTTTACTGAATGACTTGTATAAGGTTGTAATTTGTATTTTTGTCTCTTGTTGTCTTCCTTGTGTTATTTAATTATTTTGTTCTTTACTTGTAAAAATGTTACATCTCGAGGAATTTAACCACATATAATAATGTCCTAACAAATATTTATTGTCAGTACAATGCACAGCTAATGTGGCTAACACTGCAATGCTGTTTACTTACTTCCCATTTCTCTCTGTGCTTGCATAAACTGTATTTTAAAAGAGCCGAGTTCACAATAAAGAAGTTCTCATTTACATACCTCAGTTTCTCTTGTCAGACAACAGGACAAGCATGAAATAGTGACACAAACACATCCCATTATACTGATGTTAAGCAGCCTTAACTGACAAGCCATTATCCGAGCTGCTGCTCTGCTACATCCTGTTTTTATAACCACAATAATGTAACAAAACCAGAATTCAGAAAAGTTAACAACAATGCATGAGCTGTGATGTTGTCCACATTTAATTGTATCCCGACTGGTCAGCGGCAGAGCTACTGTAATACTGAAAAGTTCCACAACATGAAAGCATTGTGCATTCTGCAAGTACAAGCAAGTTATATTTAAGATGTATTAAGACTTTTTTTATAAAACCACTACCAATGGTTTTAAAAAGGAAGTCCAAACATGCAAAGGGAATGCACACCAGAAGAGAAAATATACTTTCATGTATTAGCTAATTTGCCTACTGTTAACGGAACTAAGCACAAGCTTAACAAGCTGCCTGGCATGACGAAAGTGAGACAACATTTATTTGGTAAATAATCCCTAATCGGGGAGACTGGCCACATTTCAGAGTGTAAACAAATGTGAAAAGGGGGTGGCAGCCGTGGCCCAGGAGACGAAGCAGGTCATGAGAAGGTCAGTGGTTCAATATCTGGCTCCTACAGTTTATATGTCAAAGTGTCCTCTGGCAAGACACTGAAAGCCCAAATTGCCATATACTCCCACTCTGATGCATCCATCAGAGTGGGAGTATAAGGGTTATAGTTAGAAACCTCTTGAAGGCATAGAATAAACCGCTGGAGGAATGTGGCTTGTAGTATAAAAGTACTATGAGTGCTCAGAGTAAAAAAGTATTGTTTGTATCAGTCCGTTTGCCATATGATATAGCCATGTAGAGTTTGTTTAGTGATCATTAAAATACGTAAACCTATTCAAACTACCATCAACATTATGACTCTGCAAGTGACCGCAGCCCTCCTTTAAAACAATAGCGAGGTACCTACACGAATACAAAAACCTGTTTGTGTAGGTGCATCTGTTCCTGTTCACATTGCTCATGAATGCCTTTGAAAGTCCTCTCTTACTTTTCCATGCAAATATACAGTGAAAAGTTTATGCATGGCTTCAGCAATTTTTCCGCAGACAGGACTGTAACCTTGCTGAACTGCTCTCTTGCACGGAGGGGGAGCTTTGTACTAAGATAGCTGTAACCTTGGAAGATGCCCACTTGATTTGTCAAACTCAAGCTAGTTGGAGCAATCACACATCATCAGTGAATTTACTGTCTAAATCTGGCATGAATACTAATAATAGAGGGGTGTTTCAGTGCCTGTGTGACTGACAGCATTTGGCAGGTTGCCAGAGTGTTGATGAAGGGAACAAGAGAAAAGTAAACAAACTTGCACTGTGGCTTCACGTCAGTCAATTTAATGCAAATCTAGAAGAAAAGTAAAATAAAAATGCATTCATTTTCTTTTCTATTTTTCCCCCCCAAGCGATTTACAGAACTGTGCTAACAAAGAATGAAAATGAAGTTTAACTTCACCTGAATATTTTGGGGACTGCAAATTTTTACTTACACTGAAAGTGCATTAGAAAAAAATCTCTGAATACTAGGACTGATTATGGCAACAAGATTCAAAATAAGGAAATAAGCAGTCAAAGCGAAACTAGAATACCAATAACAGCTGGAAGGGAAAAAAAACGATGAAGAGTCACTTTTATGGGTTTTCTGGGCAGGAAAGAGAGAGAACTGTAGGCTGAAGGGAGGAAGGACTAACCTCTGTTTCCACTTGGACTTTGACCTTTAGCTGGCTCTCTCTGTATTGGTTTGCCCTTGAGACTTGCTCCTCAATACCACACAAAACCGCCTCACAACCTGCACACCTGAGAGAAAAGAAAAGCTCGGAGATTGCTAGAAAAACAGATAATTGAGACATAAATCTCAAGTGTGTCCACAGACACTTAGAGGTGATACTGACCACTCCTGCAGCGTGTTGATTATGTTTGGCAGCTCATTAGGGCCGAGGTCACGACCCACGCTGCAGTCTACCTCCACCTGCTGGTTCCTCTGGTCTAGTTTGCCCTGGATGATGTCGCAGTAAACGGCTTCAATCAGCAGGTCCTCGAGTTCCCGCACGTTCTTCAGATCAAGCTGTTGCAGGAGCAGTGAATACGGCAGGCACTGAGGGGAAAATAAAGACAAGAAAAAAAAAGTGTAGGTAAGCAGGCAGCTAATTTGATTCCACTTTAATGCTCTGATGGCAAATGACTAAAAAATATGTTACACTAAAAATGCTCATTTGCGTAAATGCCACTGCCAGAGGAAGATGAAAGGAGCTTGAAACTTTACAATCCTTCACTGGGCAATTAGAGAGTTCAAGCGCACATATAGGGAGAGAAGTGACACATTAAGGAGAAAAACAAGGGGGCAGGAGTGAAAGGAGTGATGTTAACAGACACAGAGATTAAGTTAGGGGGGAAAAAATGGACAGCACTGGTGAGAATAATGAATCAATTATTTATCAGGAGCAGAGAAAAGAAAAGGGCACAAGGAGAGGTGCAGGACAGTGAAGAGATGCTGTAAGAAATCACATAAGATGAATACTTTATCATGGACAGGGAGTGCTGGCACTGAAATTTAAAATGACATGAAGGGTACAAGTTGTGCTGGTAACTTTTTTGCTGGAGAAACTTGAGGCTCGTCTGTTGTTTTTCTCCAAATTTAGCTGATATATTTACAGCCACAAGCTTAGGATCACAGCCAACCTCACACGAGTGTTTAAAGGAAAAAAAAAAACAAATTGGATTACGAGCCTGAAGAAAATAGCAAAGCCATCTAAAAGCAGAATTGTCCATGTATCATTAATATCAGGACTTGCTTTATGATGCCTGCAGCAAATTTATTTTCTATGCTTGAGACAAAGAAAATAAAAATCAATACAACATCACAGCTCATCTGCACTTTTTTCTAAAAACCTGGAAGAGAAAATAATAGACCTGTACCTTGAGGTTGGAAGCCAAGCTGATGATCGACAGATGACGGAGTTTGTTTCTCTGTGCTGGGGTCAACTCTGGAAGAGAGGCTGCTCTCTCTATAGCAACAGACAAGAATAAAAAAAAAGAAAGTAAAACAGACACAGTGGGGAGCATTTACCAGAGCAGTGTGCCAGTGTTACTTTACAGAGGGTCAAACAGTCACACATAATAGAGCCAAAACTTATTACTCTGAAGTGTAATGTTACACAGCGAGGCGCAGGTGGGTGTGGAGCAGTTTAAGCAGTCAACGAACAGTCGGGAGGAAGTCCGTCTCCTGTGACTGTGCCTCCTGCTGACTCGCTACCCTGGTGACAGGACTCACACCCCCTGAGACAGTAGCTCTGACAGCTCCTCTAAGGGATCCACTACACAGCTCTATGAAAGTAAATGTGCTCCCTGATGGCATATCTCAAAAGGGAAAGAACAATAAAGTAGGCTACAATCTTTTTTCAGGCTATTGGTTGATATTCAGTACAAAATTAGACATAATTAAGATTCCACTTGAAGCTTCCCCATGCATTACGCAGAAAGCAAATTAAGTTAGAAAAGATTTGTTTGTAGTCCTTTTGTGACAGTCACCAGCCTAAACACGCTGAAGTACTCCACCAATTTTATCTGTGAATAACCTGCCTGCGGTGTTTTCAGGTGAGGGTGTTTAAAGCCTCTGTGTCAAGGTGCCTGCCTTGAAGCAAAGAAATACGGCTCATAATAAAAGAGTTGCAGGGCCGCCCTATTACTTATTTACATCGTGCTGCCACTGCAATACCTTTGTAGTCACAGTAGGTTCCATAGGCAAAGAGGTTCAGGAGCTGGTACACTGGTGCATGAGGACCATTCTCCAGCTGTGGTTTGGAGAGAAGATGAAAGAGAAAATGATGTGGCAGAATATTGTAAGTAATGAGACTCACTACATAAGAGCCATACAACTGCATTTTATCCATGCACAGAGCAGAGGTTTTTCTGTGAGTCAGTAAAAAAAAAAAGAAACACAACAAAAAGACCTGATTGGTCTACTCAAACATGTTAGTATTATTCTGCATTCATACCAGGTTTCAAAATCCATCTCTGGTGATCTGTGGGTCATTCCATCTCAGTTAAAAAAAAAAAAAAAAAGTTCCCACATGAGCATCACAGATTTGCCTATTTGCCTGAAAGAAATCCTGGTAAAGATGCACTACTTAGTAGGAATTATGCAAAATTTCAGCTCTCTATTGCCTTTAATTTTCTAAAACAAAATGCTTAAAGGGATAAAGGTAGAGGTGTTTTAGATGCTTTTCTTGCATATTTTTTGAGGGGTGACTTTAAAATTCCATTATCTAGAAAATTACTTGAGCTGGGTCCCTCAAATATTTTAGGGTAAATATTTATAACTATGGCTTTATGAAAATGGACTCTCAGCTCAGGTGAACACAGAATAATGGATGCTTAAAATATAAATATTTGGATGTCTAATCTGTGACAGCAGATTTGGAGGCAGGCAAGTGCAGGTAGGGGGCTGATATTTTATCACATTCAAGGCATATAATATTTTTTAAAACAGTTCAGATCAGGTGAATGGTTTCACTGATATTAAAATGTGAATGCCATCCATCTTCAGTGTGACATTCACCAGGTATGCTTCACGTACCAAATCCAAATGAACTTTTTTGGAAAAGGGGACATTTCTGCTAATAACATATCAAAATTTGTGATGGTATTCTTTCTCATTTGCCAGATATGAATTTCTGAAATACTCAAATTTATGTACGGAAGCCAAAGATTACAATAAATTCAAATATTTCTAAAATTCACTGGTTCTAAGATAAAGGGCCTAAATTCCATTCACTGCCTTTCATTTTTAATAGGTGAGATCACATTTGAGATTATTGTAATCCTGTGATTAGTTACAGAGACACTGAGGCTTCGGTGCATTTTAACATTTTTATTTAAGTATTTTTAATTTTTAAACATCTGAGCATTAATGTTCAGCCATTTGGCTCATATGAGTTTTTAAATACTACACCAACAACATTTAATTCATTTAAAGAAATCATAATACCAAACTGAATATATGTGCTACCTGCACAGCCTGTGTCATCAAAGTGAATGAAACTGTCTTCAATAGCAGAGTGTCACTCAAAGTTGAATTCCTTCATGCAGCTCTCATTTTTATGTCATCCTCTTTAACTACATATCTGTAACCAGCGGTGTATCAGGCACCTCTGTCTGTAATCATGTGTTTATGGCACCCGGCACACATCCTCTCTTCTTGGCCAGAAAAAAAACCTCCTGCTGCACCCTGAAGGTGCATAAATTAAATTAAAACATGCGGCTCTGCTTCTGAAACAATCTTTGGCTGCTGTACATAAATATAAGAGTGTGTCAAAAACTCATGTTGGGAAAATGAGTGAGAACACCACCACAAATTTTGATATATTATTAACAGAAACCCTCTCTTTCTGAAAAGGTCATTTGAATTTGGTACATGCAGGTGTACCTGGGGAATATCACACTGAAGTTGGATGCAAATGTGCTTTTCCCCATATTCAAGCTTGAATATCAGTGAAAACATTAACCTGATCTTTTAAGAGAATATTATGTGCCTTGTATATGAGAAGCTATAAACAAATAATCAGCCTCCTACCTATGCTTTCC
>VUQK01004078.1:8000-21543 GCA_015106715.1 Bujurquina vittata | reverse complement strand
TATAGACAACTTTAATGGATCTCAATGCTTACTGAGAGCTTTATTGGCAATACAGAGGGACACGGAAAATAATCAGTCATAGAAGCGCAAATTGAGTTGATTCAAAACTAGAGCTAAGCAGAAGTGATGCACATACCAAGGCAGTACTGAAAAGTGATTCAGAGCGTAGGGGGAGAGTAAACATTGACCAAGCAATGGCAGTGCAGGCAGCACTGAATTTGTGTGTGTGTGAGAAACAGAAGCAGTGATTGTCAAACATCAGTTCGCTGTTCAGCTGCTGCTGAAGGAGGTGAGGGGGAAAAAGAAAAATCAAGAGTGTGCAAAACAGAAAAGACATGGCCCCATACCTGTACAGATAACAACTGAAACACAGCTTTGCAGCAACAAAAGAGGAGAACATAAAGTCTGCCAGGTTTAAGGCTGAAGGGGTTAAAGCCGAACTTAAGTTAGGAGGTAGAGAAGTGTGTGTGGTGGGAGGGTTACCTTCATTTCCCCTTGCCAGTTTTCCTCTGGCCCCATCTCTGAATTTAGTAGCTTCTATATACTGGCATAAAGCTACACAACAAATAAAAAAAAATAGAATTAAAAGCCTGCTTCTTAATGGGTAGCGCATCACTTCTTAGTTTGTGTTTAGTGTGTGTTAACAGACCCTGGCAGCTGAGAATAAGCTGCGTACACATTATCGTGGACATTATCGTGTCTGGGACAGGTGGGTATGTTAATTCAAGCCACCTGGTGGGGCTATGACAAGGATGCGGTGTTTGTCTGCATCAGTTTTCTCTTCATCTACGGATCATGCAAATCCATACTGCTGCAACAACAGGGATTATATCCACAACACAACCAAGCTAGCAGCACTACACTCAGCCAAACACTACCCTTAGCTAACATGCATACGCTGCCAAAGTTAATACACTACAGTTTAACTGGTGCACTTGTTACCCGGTGCATCACATTGCTACATATACAGCAAGTTTCCCAGACATGGATTAATGATGGCCTCCACTTAAAAAAAGAAAAAAAAAAAAAGTTCATGGTCTAGGTCTGGGCTTAATCCGTGTCTGGCAAACTGAGCCATAGAGTATTAAACTTTTTAGGCAAGGGGTACTCTCAGCAGAAAGCTATAGAAAGCTGTGTCGTCATAATTATTTCCATGATTTTAAGAATAAAGCAATTACCAAAAATTAATGAATGTAACTAGAAAGTGTTGTCTCTCTAGTCTAAGCCTAACACTAATAATAAATAACCACAATAATGACCCATAGCTTTGAACTGGGTGACACATTCATCATTACTTTATACAGTTCACATACATCACACTGCTTATACAATGAGCATACTGAATGTGGATTAACCCAAAGCTACAACAAATTCTCTCCCTAAACTAATATTTTCTTTAAAAAAAGCAAATAAACTCTAAAATATTTAATATTTCTTGCTGGATAAACATGTCATGATTTGGCAAAATGTGCTAATGTGTAGATACTATCATTAGAGAGTCATGGGTTAGATTACAATGAATGAGTGTCCTTGTTTTGCAGACCTGCAGCTCAGTTTTATTTATTATATTTTACATTAAAAAAAAGTCCCTTTGCAGCCTTTCCAGCTGGTACCATTTTCTGTCTTCCTCATGCATTACATTTGCCGAGCACCAATGAGAGCAGATTATTGCAGTGCGTCAAAGACAGCACATGCCGTTGAGTGTTTTCTAGCTACATTAGCTTCAAGCTAAAGCTTTTATCTTGCCACTGACCTGTGAGATCCATGAAAATCAGTTTATGCTCCTTTTATAATATGACTCAGTGGTAACAGACGCACACAGACAAGAAATGATTGCATTCTCAAGTCTGGGGATTGAATTAATTTGCTCTGCTGCATATTAGCATTTACTGAGAACCCACATTGAACTTTTTGAAAATGATGGATCAAAGTTGTATCAATAGGAAATATCAGACTGCAAAAATATCCCCTGAATTCAACAGTCTTATCCTTTTTAAATCCAACATTAATAAAAGTGTGGAGTAAAGCAACAAACAAGTTCATGTTAGAGTCCTCAGTACAGACACATGGATCCTGGCAAGGGAATAAAAGTCTTAAGGATTAAGTGCTTTAATCTCTTGGTTACTTTCATATCCAAACAGCCCACAGGGACGAAACTAGGCCAGGAACAGATCTCAGACTACAAAAACCTCAGCAACTACAGACAGTAAAATTATTAATTAAAAATTATTCAGTTCATTATCACCCTATGTAAGGCACATAGATGCCATTTGATTTTCCTTAAGAGGGTGTAAAAGACAGCAAAAATGAAATTAAACATCTGCTGCTCATGAGCATATAATGTAGGTCATACTCAAAGAGAGCTCATGGAAACAGACATGGAGCAGGATGATGGATTGAAGCTGACTGTTAACTCTTTGAGTAATACAACAAACATCTGAAAGCATCTGGATGTGGAGCAAATACGAGATGACGTGCTTACTCAGCCAAGACCTTCAGTCACTGCTCTTCTAAAGTAATCAGAACTGAGAGCGTATAATGGTAAATTTAAATCTCCAGTAAAATCACACAAACAGAAGGCTCATATACTACTACAGGAACGTTTGTTGACTGTGAAACTTGCGAGCGCAGAAGAACGGCACCTTAGAAGGAAGCCCCAACAATACCCTCATCTGGGTTTTCTTCGGGAAACATTGTTATGCATTCTTTATTTTAAATTTGGGCAAACATTTCATTTGCAAAGACATGCAGAGCTACTGCTTGGTTAAAATTAAAGGAGGGTTAAAGGTGATGAATGTAAGGTAACATTATTTAGATTAAATTCAAGAAGTAAAATTTAGCCCTGTGAGTTCTAAGTCCCTGGTGATGACCCTAGTGAAGAGGCCTCTACACAGGAAGTCATTCACTCATTGCACATTGCTTTGTTGCCAACAGTCAGTGGACGTTTCAGGCTCCGGTTGCCTAGATCACTATCCTTCACTTTCACTGGTGGTCGCTCCAACTGCTCACCAAAAATTGATTAAAGTTTAACGAAGGGCCCGCCCACTTCACATGGCCAGAGGTTATGTCAACTGTCATCGCTTGTACTTGTGTAGAATATCACTGACTTCCTGTGGTCTCCGACTGCTGGGTCACTGCTTTTCGGTTCCTGTGTGTATGCCCCTCAACTAAATGCTATCAGAACAGAGTTTTTTTATTGCTCTCTCAAGTCCTGGCAATCATTGGACAAAAACTAAATCAAGTGACACCATGACAAAGTATTTACATTTTTTCCAAAACAACAATAACAACAACAACAACAAAAAAAGTCCTTTGTGCTGTTCTCCAAAACTCTGGATTATGGTTGGGGTCATCACTTGTGACAATTTAGGCCGGAATTATGCTTCTGCGTCTGGTCTGGCAGGGCCCTACATACGTAACTGGAAATCCCCTCTGAACCCTAAGTGGTAACCTATGATGTAACCCGATGTGCACCTGTCAAGAAATGTAACTACACGGCCGGGATGATACAGCCGCAAGGATTGCAATTACCACATCTAGTTATGTATATAAGCCCCGAAAAACCTGACTCAGAAGCCTAAATCAGGCCTCACAGAACAAACAAAGAGTCAATAGCAAATGTGCCATTGTTCGACTGTATAATTCAGGAAAATCAGGTCATGATTAAATGTTTAAAGTTCTGGACAATCTGTATAGTATTTAAATACAAAGGCTATAATTAAATGCAATTTTAACATGTAACAGATTTGCAAATTAGCTTTATAAATTATATAAGACCTTTTTGTCCCCATATATTGCATTTTCCTTGGTTTCCCCACATAGGCTGATGTGGCTGTCACATCATGAGGCTCAAGCTAAGCTGACTGACACAGGTGTTCACTTCAACTTCCCTTTAGAAATAACACTAATAACAAACTAACTGCCTCACCTGGAGAAGCCATTTGTTAACATAAAAACCAACAGATACCACAGTCTAAACATTTTCTTCCTTTATCTTGTCCTTCAGCTAATGGACTGTGATGCCATAACAGTTTGGACCGGTAGCAGTGGGAGTAGAGCGTCACCGAGCTCCTCATCCTGCGAGCCAGGGACCACCCACAACACTGCACCCCTCCTGTGCTCGCACACACACACTCACACCTACTACAGCATGGCTCACAAGGCTAGACATAAAGGGATGCACCGCCGTGGCTGTAAAGCTATATTCAAGCACGACTGCAGCAGAAAGTGGTGTACAAACTGCTGACACGTCAAAACAGCTCAGCAGCAATAACATCAACACTCATTCACCTAGCGGGCCCGGCACTGGCAGTAGATGATAGCTCACTCACAGCCTAAACTCACCGCCTTCACAGCTTGTGGTCCCCCGTGGTTTTCTGAGTTTGATATAAGGATAAGTGCCCCCCCCCCACTTGTTAGAGTATGGGACGATTTCTACATCAACATTGCTGTCTTATTCAACCTTATTCAATTCAGGCTTTAACGTGAATTAAAGGTTATCTGCCGAAAACACCAGCACAATATTTCTTAGGTAGTCTGTGGGGGGGTGTTTAAGAAAAATGTCAAGATGTCAAGGAATTCCCACAAAAATAACTGCCCTTTTAATAAGTAGCCTTTAGCTAATTCTGGCATATTTACATTCCAATGTTCATCAATATGCGTTGTCCCTTTTAAATAAATAAATAAAAATAATACTAGTATTAAACGATAGCATAACTCTCTTTCCCCATACAGAAATACAAATAAGACAAATCAACAAGCTGACAGTGTAAAGGAAGGAGGAGCTCTTTTAATTGTCACCATGACATCTGATTAAATGACCCTGTGGTCAACTCACAGTGTGTGCGCGCGTGTGTGTGTACTGAAATCTTGATGTTTTGAAACCAGAAGTGATGAGCAAGGGCTGGATCTGACTGTGAAACCGAGGCACTGCACAAGCTGTTGGCCAGTGGGTACATCCCGGATAACCCGACTGTTTTCCCATAGACTTCTAAACAACTGAAAGCACTGTCACACAGTACAATACCTACACCAACATCAATACAAATATCTTTCTGGGATATAATATTATACCATGACAAGTACACTTTCATTTTCAAGTTTACACACATTTCCATAGTAAAGTTTCCAATTTGTAATACAAGGAAGAGTGCATGAGTGCATTAAAGGTTATGTATTTTCTTAATTATGGAAATTCCTCATTTTCTTACTCGTAACCTCTGTTCAGGTCACCATCTTATCATCCAAACATCTATCCAGAAAATTCTAACCAATCTGCTGACAATAACAAGCAAACATTTGGAAGTCTAAATCAGCCAAAATCCTTTTTTTAAAAAAAGGTTAATTAAACTCCCACATGTTGAACACTACAGTGAAACAACCATCACTCAACACTGTTACAGTCTCTCTAAGCTGCACTCTTGTACAGTCGCCAGTAATAGTGTTATTAAGCAGCAATTTAACTGCTAGGTAGTATTCATTCCCTCTTCCCCCAGGATATGGTGTGCCTATTTAAATGGCCAAAATTATGCACTTGACCTTTGATAATGAGTCTGAAATATGGCACATAACCTACAAATACCAGACAGGCTAAGATCTACGGGGTGATCAGAAGATGCCCTGAGCTGCTAGAAACCTGGTTTAACATTGCAGCAGCCTGATAATTCATCTCACATCTGTTAGCAGCCAGAGAGAAATTTGACCTGTAGAGAAAGCAACCTTTTAGACAAGAATACGCAGGTTTAACTTCTCTGCCATGACTGGGAAGAACATAAACCTTTACCATTCAGCAACTGGAGCATAAAAGCCATCACATGGCAAAAACATCTCTACAGGGAACTTTTTTCTTGTACATCTAAATAAATTTTTTGCAATTTTAATCAAGATTAATGTGAGAATAAAAACCTGTTATTGGACATTATGGTCAATGGGGAGCAGGCTTCCACTTCCAAAGAAATGTAGATCTCTTCCTAGGAAGAGATCTTTATGTCACAGCCACAAGTTTTGAATATTTAAACTAACTTTCCAACAAATCTTTTAATACACACTAAAAACAACCATGACCCTCAGCTGCCAGTGCCATTACAAAGAAGCTATAGTTGCTGAGTTTATCTAAAACTGACCCAGAATCATAAAGCTAACCTGCTTTAAGCTGCAATGCTGTGAAAGTACCCTTCCTTTTAGTCTGTCTGTAACAGTGCACAGGCCTCAAAGCTCTATTGCACATTTCACGCCAATACGCACAGAGGGGGAGGTATGTGGTTAACCTCAAAGCTTTTGTGTACATGTTTTTACTTGCAGCCTTTTAACTTTTTACTAGAATAGTTTGATATTTCCTGCTGCGAGTTCTCAAACTGGGGGGCAGTTTGAGACAACTCATTCCAAATTTTCAGTCATGAAAAGTTGTGACTTCCACCTCTCTGATGTACTGAAAAGAAAAACTGAGGCGTTATCTATAATAGAATCAAACATTTGGCACGGCATCACAAGCTTATACAGCCAGTTCTTCTGTGAGCTCTCCTATATTCGGGTCCGCATAATTCTGGCTGTGAAGATCACGATATGCTTTGCCCTGGAGGACTCTAAGGTTTCTGACCCTTCAAACCGCACCCAAAACTTCACTGAAGCGTTTTCAAATAAATATTTAAAAATTACCGACCAAGTCCAGAAACACACAGTTCTGAGTGAAAATATGAAAGACGACATTATGCATTTAAAGCCAGCCTTCATGTTGAGCCATTCAGCCTCATTTGTTTACTGAGTCAGACTCAGGGGGAGAGAGAGAGAGAAAGAGAGAGAGAGCGAGAGAGGCTGCCTGGGAAATTCAAAAGAGATGTTTAGCATTTGAATAGGTGGAGCCTGTCTGCATGTGTACTTATATCCTTCAGCTCCCTGTGTTTCCAGCGTGGCCTGTGAAGCTGCAGGGTCATACATATGCTAATCAGGTCCCCCCTAAGCTGCCAAACACCAAGATGTAAGAAAGTTTCTGGTCATTCTTTGTATTTGACTGTACGTGAATCACCACTGGGTCATAATGAAATAGAGGAACAAGCACACAGAGTTTCACTTGGATCTTTTCATGCAACAGTCTTATCAGCAAAGATGACTAAGTAATTTAAAATGTCATGTCTAAACAATGTGCAGTTTTCTTTTTCATCACGTCAATATTTATTCATATTGGAAATCTACAGGGTTTCACCATCTGTTGTTTTGAGTCTGTGAGATGTGGCTGTAATATCTCCTCATTTTGTCAAAACATTCAAAACTTCTTGGATTACACAACTGGATGAAACGTTTGTCTAGAAATAATAGTTCTCTAGTATTTAATAAGGCTGAAACTGATTGTCCTCATAATTGTTTCTCCTCAGTTTAAATTATTGTTTGACCTAAAGAGGTCTGGTCTTGGAATGTCTTGTTTGCCCCCCACACTGGTCCAAAACCCCAAGATTTATACTTTACTAGAAAAGATTGAAGCTGGAACCAGTTTATTTTTGTTATGTCTTATAAAGCATTACACTTTACGGTAAACAAATTAACGCTGCCAACGTCTGAGTCTCTGTTAAGCCGTTGATTGATTAATCAATCACATTTCAACTCAAGAAACAAAGAACATCACAGTTTTTTCTGAGATAATGTTTTGAGCACCTGCCCAAAACCCGGAGATACTCGATTTACTTTACCATTTAAAGTTGGGACTAATTATCAAAAATTTATATATTTGACTCTATTTGCTGATTTTTTTAATCCATTATTTCTTTCTACTTTTTCAGAAGGGCCAAAAAAGCATGTCTCCTCAGTTTTTGTTATTTCTGGATAACAAAGCAAAACTGCAAACCTTTAGGTTTACCTGTGGCATAAGTGTAGTTGACATAATCATATATAAGTCATAACAATGGAATTTCCACACCATTTCCTCTTTACAACTCAGACTGAAACAGCTGATAGGGGCAAGCCCCTAACCTCGGTCTACAGTAAAAAGCAGCAAAATGCAGTAAGTAGAACATCATCAGTGAAGTCTGACCTCAGAGTCCCGGTTTGCACTTCAGAGCAAACAACAAACATACAGAAATGATATCTATGCAGGTGACTTAATATCCAAGGCCAAACTGTAAATTAAGTAGTCTAAAAAATTAAAAAGTCTAAAAAGGCACATCTTTTGCATGTGTCTAAAACAGGATGTTCATGAAGTGGGTGTCTGACAGCTAAGTCAAAAACTACACAGCTGTCTAACACACAATAAGACCTTCTTAATTTGTAGCTTTGTGTGCTACACAATGGTACTAAACCACAGTTTGAAGAATGGAAATCAATCACACAGCACAGTAGATCCATACTAATACATGGCTGTCATTTTCACAGTGTTTGCTTTGTTAACATCTTGAGAAGCTCTACTTCGGAACTACAGAATGGAGCTTTATTGTATAGATGAGAGCCCAAAACGATGCATCAATATGGCCATTTTAACTAGCTCGTGCTTTGCGCATGGTTGGGCTCAGTTAAAATGCAAAATACTGCACATGTTTAATTTCATTTTGCAAATTCAAAATGAATTTGTGCTAAAGCTGCAAACAGGAACTTTATTTAAGGAAGTGAAAATAGGAAGTTGAGGCGCTGAGGCTCAGAAAACGAAAAGGATTTTTGGTTAAGTTATTCATCTAAGAAGAGCAGATGCTTCTTTCAACCACAACAGAAACTCGATGGGGCTCTAGCTACCTGCTGAGTCATAATAAATCACACAAATATGGGAGAGAAAACATATTTTTAAAAAATAAATTAAATTAACTCTTTCGTAAAGGCTGACCCAGTTTAATTCACTGTGCTGTAAGAAACTGTAAAAAATTTATTTATTTATTTTTGATTAGAAAAACAAGCTTGTGCTCCTTAACTTATTCAGTTCAAAGACATCACCCGAGCTGACTGGACTGGCATTTTCCTTTAGACATTCAGGGTTCTCCCTTTAGCAGAGGCAGGTGCTGTGGAAACCCCTGACATTATTACCACAACAGAGAGAAATATTGCAGCCACTAGATAATTTTTTTTAACTGAACTATGGCTATGCTGTCATCTTCCACAGATTATATCAGAGAGCTGACTTTCCAGTTTCACATTCACAAAAGCTCTCTTTCATCCACAAGCCATGCACATGCAGGTAAAATAACACAAAGGGTCCCTGAAGCAAACAGTATCAAGGTGTATAACAACACACTGGACTGGATGTTTAAGCTATTTATGTAATACTCTGCAAAGGGGAGGGTGGAGGCTATAATAGGTGGAAGAGGATGGTTACATGTTCAGTGAGGGTCTCTGGTGGATGCTGAGGATGTCAGAGGTCGATAGGGGACATGGCATCCGACGGGTAACCGTGTGTGTCGTTACCTTGATTACCTGGTTTCTTTTAGTGATAGCTAGGACCCAGTATAACAGCATTATCACATGCAATAACATTACAGCAATATCAGTGTTACACCACTACTCAGCGCCAAGCCTGGCTTTACAGTAGGCAAAGTGTTTTCTCGCGTAAAATACTTATTACTGGGCAGCATCAGCATCAAATCTCCCGAACATACACGGTGGCTAAAATTCAGGAGGGACTCTGTCGACGGCCTTTGAATTAAAATGCATGTCAGCGATTTAAAAAGGCATAACCAGCCAGTAATCCCCTTTGCTCCTCATCGAGCAGTACAAACAGGCTGGGAGAAGATGAGCTAGGCCCGGTGTTCGCTCTTATCTATCCTGAAAACATACATTACACGAATTCATAGATTGCATGCACAGAAAACGCATTAAAGTCTAATTAACACCGCCCACTCGTTGTTTTAACATCCCTTCTTTTTTTATTTATTTATTTTTTGCCCCAGCACCAGACCGACATTTACCCCGATGGCTAATACGCTTACCGGACAGTTCGTCAGGTTCCAGCCCGCTTTCGGTGTCGAGTCCGCAAATCACAAAATAATCTGCGAACCGGCAGGAACCGGAGCTGAAGCCGGTGGTCATTTTGAGACTGGTCCGGTGGTACTCTTATCCCCACAACAGGGAGCATATTAAAGGAACTCGGAGAAGTGATTTCTCCCTGCCATTACCGATGACACGCTACTGCGAAGCTTGAAAATCACTACTGACACTGAGCTAACATGTTCAGCTAACAGGAATGGACGCGACGCATCCGGCCGGAGTCCTTCACAACAAGGTTTCACGCAGCAAAAGCAAGGCCTTCAGAATAAAAGTTCAAAACCAACATTATTTAAAAAAAACTTTCTTTTAAAATATCTAATTTAAGCATAATTGAGCCAATCTTGAAATTCAGTTATGATATTCATTTACAGTAATTTAAAAAAAAATAATTTATATATAAGACTAAAGAGATGTTTGAAGGTAATGTCCCAAGGGAAAGAAAGACATCTGGCATTGCAGGCCTGTTAAACTGAATGAAGTGAAATTGAAACGCATTCTGCGTTTCAATTTCACATGCATTCTATCAGCAGGACCACAGCTGCATTAATTTGGTTTCTGAGCATTAATCAGCCAAAAACTGTACTGCTGAGGAGGCAAAGTGGTCAAATACCATTGTAAAAAAAATAATGAATTAGTTTTACTTTTTTCAGGGAAGCATCAAAATTTGGTCTTCTAATGTTATGTGATTTTTTTCTGAGTACATTATTGAAAGAAGTTGAATTGTTGTGAATGTCAGATGTGTGCAAACATGAATGGAAATACAGAATAAAAGGTGAAAAAAAACCCTACAATTCTAACAAGATTGAAAGTCAATATTTGGTATGACCACTTTTATTCTTCTCTCTTAGGCAGCTTTCTTAAAATTTCCTGTCACTTATTTTGTCCTCCACTTCTCCAGTTTCTTCATATTTTTGAGGACACACTTCACACCATGCTGAGATGTGCCAAATTTTCAGCTAATAGCTCTTCAGGAATCACCTTGAGCAAAAATACTATTCTGTGCATTTCAAACTGTTTTTTTTTTGTTTTGTTTTGTGACAGGCTTTTAGTAACAAAGTGCTAAGTTGTCCGTTACATGTAGACAAAACATTATGGTTCATCCTTTTAGTTACATGTTCTTTTTATGTTTAAAATTTTATAGGTTGGAGGGAAAAATTTCTTCTGAAAATGATCAGGTCTGAGGACTGGACTGAAAATGAGCAGCCAATGACCAAAGAAAAGCTTTGACAGACCGTCAGAAATTCTGGAGAACTATTTCTCAAGTCCACTTAAAAAAAAAAAGTCTGGCTCCTTGGAGGCAAAATATAAAGATGCCTTTTGCACAGCACCCCACTGTTTAAAATACTCATAAATACTGTTAATTCTATAACAAAATATTTTTTATTATTAGGTAAACCATGTTGACTGTTAAATTAAAACTAAACTTTTCCATCTTGGAATATTTTAAAAGTATTCCAACTGCTACACACACAAAAATACATTATACTAAATGGGTTATTTTAGCCAAACAGAACACACTGCTTTGCAGGTATGTTACAATGTCACCACCTGGTGGAACTAAACTCTAACAAACGCTTTTAGTTAGTAAAAGAAAAAGTTTATCCACAAACTTCACAAATATGCGTGGCAACCCCAAATGTGAAGATTTCAGCATCATCTATAATTAAAGATGAACAGTCTACAGATTCAGTTCACAACTCACATTCTGTAAAGATCATTTTAATGACCCAATAAATACATTAAAAAAATTAGAACATATCTGCAATCTGTAAACACTTCATACTGCAGTACATCACTGCACAGTACAGAATAATACTGCTTTTTGAAATGTTGCAGAGGGGTACAGAAGAATCATCGCACATCACTGATTGGGTAAGAGGATGAAAAATACAAAGAAACAACCTATCCAATTCGAGAACATGTTAAGTTTAGATTAGGCATAAGGTTTAAATATTTTAGCATATAGAAAAAAAAAGAAATCTATGACCTTTCATTTCATGGCAGATTTAACATTACAGATAACTAAGTTAATCACAGTTTCTATTTAATTATAACAAGAATAATTTCATTTAGCATTTTGCCACTTTACTCAACCATCCACTCAAGGTCCTTTATCCAAGACAATGTATGTAAATGCAGCTCTCTCATAAAACAATAACAACCATAAAAACAATTTCACTACTGTAGCGCTGCTTCCACATTTCACATCAATTAATGTTTATGCAATCTTTAACAATCTGGGTTTGTGAGTTTAAGAATCACACAGTAGTACAGTAAATACAATGTGCATTAAGACATACAAGCAAAAACATGAACTCTCCTAATGCACAACTAAAAATAAATGTGCATTTTTAAGAGATTAAGGACAAGATTTGTTACCTACATGTACATTCACTGCATCATGTCTTAACTGTCCAAAAGGTTTTTAGCGGCAGCAGGAATAAGTTACCTTAGTACACAGGCAACAAATCTAAAGAGAAAAATAATCTGTAAGCTTTTTTTTTCCTTTAAACAACAGGACACAATTAGCCATTCAAAACAATTTAAAGAACACAATCTAGCAACATAAATCAGGCATCATAGCATATTTCCCTAGGTGAAGAAAGGAAGCAGTAAAAGAACGGCAAGGCTCAGTAGGTTGGCAGTCTTACTGAGCTCAAGGGAGTATCATCCGTTGTATCAACATCACTAGTTTGACATAATAGGGTGGAGGTGAACACAATAACACATAATCACAGGACAAAGAAAGAAAAAAGCAATCTATACTGCTTCTTCCAAAACTTGAGCCAATCTTGACCTTTGACTTTTCAAACCAAGACCACTCTTTTGCTTTTTAGTGCCCCTAACGTGATGGATATTTACTGTTTAAATAAAAATACCAGTTAGAGGTGCTGAGTTTGGATGCCCTGTGAAGAAATATTCCATCAGTTTAGGCTGTACTTTAAAGTGTGCAGTAGCAAAGAAGATAATACGCAGAGACATGGATGAAAAGAAAAAGGGCGATTGCGTGGCAGAGGACGCAGGCACACTTTGAGGAAGATCATAGGAATTGCTCACGTCAACAAAACACAAACTTACAAAGATCAGTGCTTACATGTATCCCCATGCTCTGCATACTCTTGCAAAAGCAGGGACCCTGTGTCAAAATGCACTATTTAGTTAAATAACTAAAATCCCCTTTGAGAAGTAGTGTGACAGTTATTGCTGTGGTGGTAATCATACTTCATCAAGTAGACAAATGCATGGAAAAATAAATATTAGAAAGGAGAGTGAGTCAAAGGTGCTACCAAGAGGATGCAGTAAGTGCTCTGCTGCTGTCCAAGTGCATATTGACTGAAGAAAATGTTCACAATAGTCCGAACAAGGTGCTGATGACACGGTTCTCAGAATTTCTAGCAAGATGACTTAAGCACATTATTCCCCACGAAATTAGGCCATGTGGAACAACTCTGACCTACATATTAGAAAAGCATCCTGTAGGAAGCACCTTTGTCTAAAAAAAAAAAAAAAACAAACAAAAAAAAAAAAAACAAAGCCTTAAAAAAAACACACACAAAAAAAAAAACAAAAAAAAACAAAAAATAAAGAA
>VUQK01004074.1:4183-14951 GCA_015106715.1 Bujurquina vittata | reverse complement strand
ACAATCCAAGTCCAAAAAAAAAAAAAAAAAGTTCAGAGACTGCAAAATGTAAATGCAAACAGAATCCAATGACTTGCAATTCTCACGAACTCACGAAAATATAGCAAATGTTTAAGCTAAGGAAATGTGCCGTTTATGACATATTGGCTTATTCTGAGTCTGAAGGACTGCAGTTTGTTTTGAGTGCAGTACCACGTACTTCACCAGCCTTTTGGTGCGCTAACTTTTTCGCTGCCATCAAATTCAAAATGAGCAAGTATTTTCCTTAAAATGCTGCATTTTGTCAGTTTAAGCATTTGATGCGTTTCCTGTGTTGTGCTATGAATAAAATATGAGTTTATGAAATTTGCAAAATCATTGCATTCTCTTTTTTATTTGCATTTTACACAGCATCTCAGCGGTTTTAGATTTCGGGGTGGCAAAAATACACAAATAGAAACCAAGAAGACGACACTAGGGTTTCCATCCTTATCTGAGAGTTGGCAACAAACTTCACTTTTAAATTTTCTTTGATTCTCTGTGACCTTGTTTCGCTCTGTTGTCGGCGTGTACTTAGTTTAGATCTGAAGCTAACTCAATTTACAGAGCAGTTGGATGTGATTGCCACACACCAGAGATGTTAACACACCAGAACCAAGCCCAGGATAACATCAAGCTTGATATATAGTACTGTTAAATCCTCACCGTCAGTACAGTGAAGTCCCACACAGGTGGCTGTAACCTGTGCCATAAACTTACCTAATGCCTAACTGATACCTTTGACCATAATCCAACCTGACTCGCACCCTCCCAAAACACCTACTGTAACTACAAATTGTGCCAACACAAACAGCAACAACTGTGATTGTTCTGCATGGCTGCAATATGCCACGCGAACACACTATACTGATTAGTGAATGTAAATCCAACAGGCTGTGATTGCGTCTAGCTTCTTCACAATGCTAACATAACAGGCAGTGCTCTGCTAATGCAGACATATGCCACTGTCTTTTTTTTTTTATAACTCTGACAATCTGCGTGTAGACTCAGTCAATTCTGAAGTCATCTTTCTTCCCAGGGTCAAAGGGAAACTCTTTTTTCATAGCTGCAAACAATGACCTCATCTACTTACGCAGGCAAAGACATAGGCTCTGTCAAGATTGAGCAGATTTTTTTATGCTACTGTACGTGTCACAAGCCACCCACATGAAGCCCCAGGGCACACCCCCAAATGCCACGATGAGGCACAGCAGTTTTTGCAGGCGGACCTGCACAACATTTGCCAGGTGGTTTTAATGATGTGGCTGATCAATAGACATGCTCAGCATGCGCCAAAATGTTGCAAAAACTCTAAAAGTGTAAAGATTTCATGTGGCAGTAGGTGGCATCCATCCACCAATCCATTTATCCATCTACCCATCCATTTTTGTAAATGCTTATCCATCCAACTTTGGGCCACAGGAGGCTGGAGCCAATCCCAGCTGTCAGATGGCGAGAGGAGGAGTACATCCTGGCCTGGACAGATCACCAGTCTACCAGCAGGGCTGTGACACAGAGACAGACAACCACACACTCTCACGGCCTACCTATGGCCAATTCAGAGGTACTAATTAACCTAACACGAATGTCTTTGGCCTGTGGGAGGAAACCAGAGTAATGAGGGGACACCCACACAGGCGCACGGAGAACACGCAAACTTCAAACAGCACAGAAAGGTAGTGGTTTCAAACATGGAGAACACGCAGAGTCCAGCTGCCCGTTGACTGAAATGCAGATGGCTCCACGTTTCCATGCTTTCTTCAGGCAACAAAACGATTTCCTTACATTCAACAGATCAACAGAGCGAAGTGCTAACAGTGCCAAAATAGAATGCTAATCAACAATTCATATCCTTGTTTGGTTTTTTTGGGTTTTTTTTATTACTGACACGCACCTATTCCGCAGCATCTGTGGTCCTGCCAAAGAGGATTTCGTTGTGCACGAAGCTAATCTCTGTGCATAATTGGAAGGTAGCTTTATAGGAGATGGTGGTCTTGGTTGTCTCAGTGGTGCTCATCTTTGACACCTCAGCACGTGCCTCGATTTAAACAGAAAGGCTTGAACCGCTCTTACTCGCTGACTGGCACCTTTTATTTATTCCAGCTGACTGTTAAGTGTTTGATGGGGTTTTCTTCCCTGAACTGAAGTCCTCCTGAATTCAAACTAAGCAGCTTCTGTCACCTCCTAAAGACTCGCTGCTCCTTTAGAGCAGATCTACTTGCATCCTGGTGAGCATCATTACTTAAAGCTGACATTTAATTACTAAGATAGACATGATAAGAAATGAAAACCAACACCCCCCCCTTTACCGCCGCCATAATATCTCCTGCTCCTCTGTTTCCTACCACACACTGTTGTTTTCCTTCCTTCAACAGTCCACATGAATCACATATTCACAGTTATGGGCCCGTTGCCATCATGAGAGCAGCGCCAGAAAAACTGCAATAGGTCATAAAATGAATGATCCAAACTGATCTATGCGTCACAGCAAAACTGAAACGCGATAACTACAACTGTTGAGCTGACTCTCCTACTGTGCCGAGGCTCCAGTGACGCTGTCAGCGGGATCAGCCTCCGGTGCTGCTCTTTTCTGTGCCACTCGGTGCTCCTGTACGCGCACTGCTGTCAGCTCGGCTCCGTGACTCTCAGCACTAACTTTATTTAGACCACACGGAGCTCCTGCTGTAACAGTGAAAGTCAGCATCTTCACCGGGAGGACTGCGCACCTCTCTGCCCCGTCAGGTGTTTCAGGAAGGGGGAAGTCTCTTCACATCCCTTCATAACTCGCGGCAGCGTCGGACGCACCGACGCGCATTAATTATCCGCTGCAGGTGTAACTGCCCTCTTAACTCCAGTGTTTCCTAGTGGAAAACGAAATGAAAAGAATTAAACGCTCCCTTGCCTTGGAATCCAAAGAGGAAAGCGACGCCGGTGATCCACGCGGTGTGTATCCAGAAGTATCCCATGGTGTCCTTGACTCGGCTGCAAAAGCTCCGCGCTCCTCCGGATGAGGCTCCGTCTCCGGTGGTAAGTTTCCAGAAGAGGAAGAAGCCGAGCGGAGGAAGAAATCCCAGTCTGACCGAGGCTGATGAACAAGAGAGCTGGAGGCTGCTTGTACTTCTGCCATCCGGACATTAGCGACCCCTACCGCAGGGCTTTCTCCAGTCACAGAGAATCACCCACTTAGTGTACCTTACTGTGTCTCTTTTTTTGTGGAAGCTCAACGTTCACTGCCTGCATCCATTATTAATTAATTGGGGACATAATCTGGGTTCATATGCACATTCAATAAACATATTGTATATGACTCACGGTGTTCCATTGTGTGTTGCTCTATCCAGGTACGCTTTCACTGCATTGGCAGTGTGTTTGGGTTCATGGTCATCCGTCGCCCATCAGACACTTTCCAGATGGCATTGCACGGCACTTTACCGTTCCATCAGGTCTCCAAAACCACTGGCTGAGGTGCTGCTCCAAACCATGACAGCGCCTCCACCGTGTTTTACAGATGGCTGCAGCCTCACTGGTGTACCTCTCTCCTGACCTCTTCTGCACATGCTGCTGATGAAATTCATCACTCCATAAGACCTGTTGTCACTGGTTCTCAGTCCAGTCCTTGTGTGATTTGCCATTCTGCAGAGGCCTCTTGGCATCTTTCATAGGTTTAACTAAAGACATGAACAAATGATGGGTTTCTATGACAGGCTGCTGGTAAGAAGGTACAATTCAAAATTGCTTCTTTGCTAAGTTGTCTGTTGTGTGTTTCAACACTGTTTCATTCCTTTGAGTTAGGTCTCTTTTTTTTATGCTTCAGTGATTGATAAGTCAGTGCAAAGTGGCTTAACAGCAAAAAGACATTTTAGACAGCAGCTTTCAAGAGAAACATCACAAAGTGCCTATTTTATTTCTCAGCCTTGTATGATGTAAGGCCAGCAGGCCCTGATCACATGACCTCATGGACTGTCTGGATGTAAAAGTTCAATGATGTATGCTGACGCTTGACATTGCAGAGTTCTAAAACTCAAAACCAGAATCTTAAACTTGACCCTTCGTCACGGTTCGGGGTCGCTGACCCAGTGTTTCTGAGTTTAAGGACTTTCCGGTTGAATTTCTTTCAGCTCTGGTGGGTTATGTGTTTGCTTAGTGTTTATATTTCCTTCATGCCTTTTCTTTAGTGCATTTAATCTCAGGTTGTAGTGGAGTTTCGTTCCTCCCTCAGTGTTTCTTGTTATATCGCCTTCTGTCATTTCTCCTATAGTAGGTTCATTTGTTTCTGCGTTTCACATCTGACCTTTCCGTAAAAAGGAGTGGGGCAAAATCCCTCCTATATACTGGCAAAGCTACAAGAAATGTCTCACTGCTGTGTTTGCCAACAAGGGGTTCATCACCGAGTATTAAGTCGCATTTTGCTTGGGGATCAAAAAACGTCCACATTGACATGCAAATCAATTGAAATTTTATGTAATGTGTGTTTTTTCTGGATTTCTGGTTGATATTATCTCTCTCCATTACCGTAAAAAATTAGAGAGTGTTCATTACTTTATAAGCGAGCAAATATATAATTCAACAAATACTTATTTCCCCCACTGTACGTGCTCTTTTCCCCTTAATCTTTGTCAGAGCATCTATTTGCCCTCCCAGTGTGTTCCCTAATGTTCCTCCTGCCGCTTTGTTTCTTTATTCATTGATTTTTGTTGGACTTATTTATCCGCCAATAAAGGCGCATGTTCTGTTTACTCATTCTGCTTCTACGCGTCTGCATCGTCACACTCCACATGCTCTGTAAAATCCACAGACAATGACACTCCAAAGCACGAGTCAAACTTAAGGCTCACATTTAATTATATATGGCCCGCGAGAAGATTTCATATATCCATTATTAATGGCCCGCGGGGAGATAGCGCTCCCACCACTTATACTACAAATCCCACAACGCATTGCTACAGGCCTGTTTCCCAGTGTTGCCAATGACACATTGGTCAGTGATCAGCAGATAAGAACATCGGTCAGCACTTTTTACAGTGACATGTACCCCAAAAATGGGCAAAGGAAAGATGGAAAACAGGGATTTTCCAAATAGGTGGGAATCAGAAGACCTCATCTAACATCGGAGGTGCGTCTCTTATCCTCACCTGTGATGTGCGGAGGAAGGAGCGGATACGAGAGAAGATGCAGATGGAGACCTGCACAGGTGAGCTGACAGAGCATCAGGAAACGCTGAACACGGAAAAGTCCTGAAGACAGAAGGCCATGAGCACCGTAGCACAGAGAGGGAACTTCATAAGAGGCAAAGGTTTAAATGACCGACAGTTTCAGTCTTTTCTAGAGGAAATGCCTTGTGAATTTGGTGACGTTCCTTATCAAAATCTGTTCAAGGAAAGTTAAGGAAAAGCCTCAGCAGGGCTCCGGGATGAAAGGTTGTTGTGTGAGTTGGCCTTTCTCTGCGACATAACCTGCAGCTTCGGTGACGGGATTAGGCACATATACAGTATTACGCAGTGTAAGGTTTTCAGTAAACCGTTGCGCCTGTGAGAGCTGGAAAAAGGCAATTTATGCCACTTTCCACGTTTGGCACGTTCCAATTTTGGCAAGTCCTGTGATTGAGTTTGACACCCCTGGCCTAAAGTTATTGGGGGGCCAGTGCAACTGAATTAGCAACCATCTGACATGTGACTGCTGAGAAGACTTAGTCAGATCCTGCAGTGTTCTGAACAACCTGCAGACGTGCCAAGGAAGCTTTGTTTAGACAAAGAACAATGCATTACAAATATCCAGATGTGATTAAATACACACATGAATAATAATTTCCAATTCAGAGCACTGCACAATGGAAATTAACTTGGCAATCTTTTATCAGTGGGTAAAAACAAGAGCAAACCAGAGATTTAACATGAGCATCCAGAGTCCATATTTACCCACAGGTTCCTGATAGATTTAGCAAATGTGGCAAGGGGACCTACAGTTTTGAATAATAATACTTATTATTATTATCATCATTATTATTAGTGTTATATATTTCTGGTAATTATTAATAATATGTTTTTTGGATCTGAGTCATCGCACCACAAAAATCGCACCTGCTTGTACTTTGTGTTTTTGGGTTCTCCGTTTTGTTTCCTTTTAGTTTCCATCTGTGAAGCTTTCACCCATGAACACTGGGGACTGTGCTTGGAGAGTTTATTTACATTCCCCATCTGTTTCCAGCTTCTAGCTTCTTCTTTTTTTTTTTTTGTATTTTACACGGTTTTCATTATAACGTACCAGCAGCAAGAGGAGGTAAAAGCAAAGGTTAGAAGGTGTCTCACCAAAAGAACACAAAGAAAAGTGTTGACTGTCAGAGAGACGTCGCGTTTCATGTTGGAATCTAATTGAAAAGAAAAGAAAATCATCAGCCAGGTGGATGAAAAGTACACCATGCCAAGCTTACATGCATTATTCATGCTATTTCCACATGGGATCAGATGCCTCTGTGCACCTTGGGGGATCATAGATTTCTTCAAATTTACAATGTTTCTCAAAGCCTAGAAATACACTCATGATGCTCGTCATCAACTTAAGTCCACCCCTTAATAACACACTACGGGATGCTGTCCATCGCTCAGCTTGCTGTTTGAATTATACACACATTTAGAAATAGAAACTGAAATTATAAGATTATGAACTATAAGTCCACAAATCAAACTACAAAACATTAAGGTTTTCCACACACTAATCTTTCTAATGAGCAATTCTGTGGCAGATGGTGGGAACTGATTTCACATTAGTTAGTCATCAACATCTTGGTTAAAGTCGAGTGTTGCCAGCACTGGGAGCAGACAGCAACTTTGCATGAATCAAGAAATGAGGCAAATATAGCAGCTCGATTCAAACTTTTGAAAATGTTGCCACCTTTTTACAGATGCCTAATCAGTTCAAACAAATCATCTTCACCACCTTACATTGATTAATAATTCATATTTGCTTAACGGGGAGTTCAGTCCACTGATGTCTAACACACTGAACACTAAGGTCAAAGCTCCTGAAGTGCCTTGATCCATAATTAATTTCCAGCCCGCAGTATTTCCATCCTCAGGCAAAACTTTTGCTGTAAATGTGAAATTCTTAAGTAAATGTTGGTGAATTTGAGGCTGTACTATGAGGAGAAGATATGGGATCCTTGTAAGGAAGAACCACATGGATGGACCACAGGTACAGGATTGTCTAGGATACAAATGGACAATCCTGTACATGTAGAGTGTGGACATGGGAATGCTGAAACTAAAAGTTGCCAAGCTGTTAATTTATCGACACACCTCAGAGTGCAGAGAAAGGAACTGAAAGTAGAAGTCTGATGGAAAGGTTAAAGAAATAACAATACAATTAAAGATGGTAGCGAGGAGGGAAATCGAAAGCTGATGATATATTATTTATCTGGTTACATTTAACTGATATCTTATGGTTCACATCCAGACATGCGTGACATCATCTGTTTCCCAGAGTAGCAGCTCTTCTAAACAGGGACGTTCCCAAGGAAAAAGTCTATGTCTTGCTGGATTGCCCCGATGTGCAAACAACATAGCTAAAAGTACATTCAAAGCTAGTGATTACGCATCATCTATGGAGCCCCCTGCACAGAAACATATCCCACTGCCCACTAGGTGTAAAAAAATAAAAATGATCCTGGCTTGATTCTCCCCAAATCGTCTAGAGTTTGTATGCGATGATGGCTAATGAGTTTAAAGGTTTGTGTCTCAATATTCCTATAAATACCTGTGGTAAAACCACATGGGCATCACATCTGACAATGCTCTTCCCAAAGTGTGAACTTGGCTTTCCATCAATTAGGTATCAGGCTACAGCCCAGAAAAGATATGGATTGATTTAACCTCTAATACGACACCACATCACACAGCACTCTCCCCAATCTGTGCTGTGACCTCCAGAAGTGGATCATTTACAGTAAAGTCACAGATGTCTGTAGGATTTATACCCTGATGCTAATGACTCTTAGAGCTCTGGTTTCTAGTTTCCTCCACTGTTGGCCTCCGTCCTGAATAAACAGCTCAGCTATTTCTAGTGACTCCACCCCAGTGTTTTCCACCACACCAGTACCCAGCCGATTACCCATGACTATACTAGGAATATTTGATCTACCTGGGCCCTCTGCTAAATGAAAAACTTCCCCCAAGACAGTTCCAGAACATTTTGCCTCTAACAGAGAGCCAAATGTTGGAAGAGCAAAACCTTATTTTCTAGCTGAGGCACAATTAAAGCGTGTTGGACTGTGTAACTTTGCCTTTATTCTTCACAGATATCTGGATCTCATTACTAACAGACATAGTCGCAAATGGAGAGGGCGCAAAGAGAAAAAGTGACCATCAGCAGCTACAGGAATGAATAAATAATCAAATGAATCAAGCAAAGCAGTAGATAAAATCATTCACTTCCCACTTTACCTCCTCGCTGTTATTGCTGTTTCTTTGCTGTGAACACCAGGTGTAGTGTCATCAATGAGTTCACTGCTTTGGGTTCGTGTTGTGTCCATTTGTAATTACATTGCAATCAAGGTTATGAGAAATTTAAAAAAAAAAGATTGAAACACCTTCTAAAATGTGCATTCAATACAACAGCAGTGAGGAGAAGACGAGGACGGGGGGACCGAGGCACTACTGATAAACATTTCATGTCAGTATCCACAGATGCAACTTCCTAATTACAAGCTAACATAAAACACTGTATAAAAGTTTAGATTTATGCCCCAATTCTTTATATTTCGTTAGAAAAATGGGAAATAGGTGCATGGAAATACAGTATATAAGGCAAAAACAAAATAAAAATATATGAGTTTCCACAATTCTAACAAGCCTGAAAGTCAATAGTTTGTCCGACCACCTTTATTCTTCCACATATCTGAACTCTCTTTGGCAACATTTCATGCCATTTCTTTCAGTAGCTTTCAGTTATTGTTCTCCAGTTTTCTGAAGGACATTCAAAGCTCTTCTTTGAGTTGACACTCTGACCTCCTCCCAGTTCAGTGCGCCCAGAAAACCTCCAAAGGGAGGTCCCCAGGAGGCCTCCTGATCAGATGTCCAAACCACCTCAACTGGTGTCTTTCGACATGGAGCAGCAACTCCACCTTTCAGATGTCCAAGCTCCTCACCAAGCTGAGCCTGGCCGCTCTCTATTGGAAACTCATTTGATCTGCGCATGTTTGCAACCTTTCTCTTTCAGCCATGATCCGTATCTCATGTCTATAGGTAAGTGTTGGGATGTAGATTGATCGGTGAATTGAAAGTGCTGCCTTCCAACTCAGCTTCTCGCTTCACCACGAAGGTCTGGTACAATGCCCACATCAATGCTGACGCCACACCAATCTGCAAGTCCACCTCACCCAAAAAGAACAACCTCATTTGTAAAAGCAGGAATACTATCAGGCAGTTTCTAAAATGGACTACTTCCTTATTCTGACTGTGCTTTGAGACCTTGTGCATGTCAATCACAAACAGGATTGGAGACAAGGGAGGTCATCGCCCATTGAAAACCACTCCTTGATTTTGTTTCAAGGATGGGGAGACAGCACTCACTTTGTCTGTGTGAGCACCTGATCGCTCATAACAACGAACCTGAAACCCCTTCTGCAGCACAGAAGTACCTCAGTACCTCCTAGGGGGCCAAGTCATAGCCCTTCTCCAGGTCCACAAAACAAATATAGACTGGATAGTAAAAATCTGATGGCCCTCCAGATAACGGGATCTGCATTGCTCCTCCTGATTCCGAGGCCTGTAAAGTAGCCAAAGCACTAATGTAATTTCTATTATTATGTGTGTGTGCGTGTGTGTGTGTGTGTGTGTTTTCCTGTTGATGAACAGGCATCATCTCACAGTCTGCTGGATTACAGCTGAGCAGAGATGTTGTGGTCTAATAAGATCAGACAGGTGGGAAGACGTGCAGAATAAAAAAACAGTTCTTCTCCAGTAAGAGGAGTTGAACCGGACACAGGATACAGATACCTGCTGCCTTGAAGTTGTGAACACTAACAGAGAAGCACACAGACACGTTCAGCGGCTGAAAATCTGTATTTGTTCTGATCAGTCTTGGCTTAAAGCTTCTTTCACCTGTCTCCAAGCAGACTCACTGCTTCTCTACTAATGAGCACTTTCCTTTACTGCCATTCGGTCCACCTCCTTCCTATCAGCCTCTACTAATCTTTACTAGGTGTACTGAAAATCTACACACTTGCAATTTAAATGGAAATGCAGCATTGATCAATTGATCGTGTGCGTGAGTGTGCGTGGGTGTTTCCGTGTGACTCTTCATAGAGAAACGCTCAAACACTGCATGTCTTTTCATGTGACTAAAGTCAAAAGTTCATATTTGCTGCCACCTGCTCTGGCATTGGGTAAGGAGTGTGTGAAGTGTGGAGGCAAACATCACACCGACTGATTTCTCCCCCCTGCTTGGTTCCACTCAGCTGCCTGTCACTGACTCGTCACAAGAAAGTCTTGGAGAGATCTATTTATCGAAGCCGGGGCTCTTAACAGTCCTTATTTTGATAGAGTGAAATTTTATACAAGATGATGAAGAGTGCCGACTATCTAGATCTGCTCCACTCTTCAAACCTCTCAGGATTAAACACGCCAACGCTGAAGAGTGAAACTCTTTTCCATTTGAATTTGTCCTTCTAAGAGTTTCATTTGGAAGCTGTGGGTAATATGAGACAAACTGGCAAAAAAAAAAAAAAAAAAAAAAAATCGAATTAAAAAAAAAAAAA
>VUQK01004067.1:5368-18138 GCA_015106715.1 Bujurquina vittata | reverse complement strand
CCCCCGGAGTGCATTCTTAAATTGACTAGATCCTGTTGAGATTTTTAACCAAGGAATTCAATTTCATGTCATATGACTCTTCCTCTGCACAAAATGCCTTTACTTGCATATAACAAAATACTCAAGTGGAGCTCAGAAATCACCAAGACCATCCTCACGTTTGTCAAATCAAAGTAATTTATTTATTGTTTCATCATTTCTGGCCCAAACGAGCCCCAAAGGTAAACAAAGGGTTTCATTCCAAACATGGACGACTCTATCCACAGTCCAGATTCACAATCTGACAACGCTTATAATATCTGCATGTAGCCTTACACAATTAAAGATAGTGGATATGCCATTTTGGGATGAAACTCTTCAAAGAGATTCAGAACTGAGAGAGTACAAAAAGGAAAGTATTACATAAGAAAGAAAATCCCATTAATGGTATGACAGAGTGAAAAAATACCTCGTCAACCAGTGAATCTCAGGAGGCACATATTGGGTTTAAAGAGAGCCACTGGCTACGTTCACATGCGCACAATGAGGGGTTTAATCTCCCCCGTCATTCCCAAAGGAGCTACAGAGAATGATTCAATATCAGGCTGAAGCAGCTCAACCAGTTGCCTCTGAATACATCTGGGAAAAGTGAAAACACTCAATGTAATCAGGATTCTGAACACTGCTGATTAATTGTGCGCATGCATGTAAACAGCATGTGATTGATGTACCAGAATCCACCGCGGCACTCCGGTGGTCCCACTCTGACAACACATGACCAACAAGCAGGACATCAACCCTTCCATAGTGTGTGGCTCAAAGTGGACCCATTATGACATTTAACAGCAGGAGAAATACCCCACATCTTTCTCTTGATTCCTTTCCCTAAAGTGACCCAAAACACAAATATTTAAATATTTTTATTATTTACCTTTATAACTGCTACAAACTGGGTCAAATCTGATCCATATCTAATGAGATGGATTTTAGAAGTTTGGGTCAAATCAAGGACAATGGTGCTCTTAGGAAATCTTGAAAGTGTACAGTATATGCCACATCTGTGTGTATCTTTTATGGGACAATGGTGACAGAGATCAAGGGGGGACCTTAACACTGTAATGAGGACTGTCTGTGTTCCACATTTGGTTCCCACGGAGACAGGCACCATCTCCAAACGAGTGTAACAGGAACAGAGCATCATAGACATAAAGGTGCCTTGACACATGCATGAGCTCTGATACAGGGTGGTGTGGTTGTGGAGTCACCTGTTAGCATTGTTGCCTCAGAGCAAGAAAGTTCCTGGTTCAAATTCTGGCCGGGGAATTTGCATGTTTAACCCACTCCTGAGGACATGGAGTGGGTTTTCTCCACATGCTCCGGCTTCCAGCCACATTTATGAATGCTACAGTCCAAAGACATGCATGTTAGCTTAACTGGCTATTCTAAATTTGCCATGGATGTGGGGCAGCTGAAGAGTGTTCAATAAAATGCTGTATGAATGCATAAATTGTAGTAGACGCTCTCTGAGTGGCCTGACTAGACAACTGCTATACAAATGTAAGTACATTATGTGCCTATCTGTTGGTGCTTGAACTTTGACCCTGCAAGCACAAGTGCCCACAGTGTAATAAAACAATGCATCTATAAACATAAATCCATTCATTCGGCGCTAGCTGAGTTACAGTGACCTGTTCTGCCATTTCAGTGAGTGTGGGAAATGTGCGCACACAAGCAGTGTCCTGCCCAAATGCACGCACTGGTTTGCAATAAGTTGGATATTCAGGATTACATAATAAATCACAACAGTTCCTGTCATTGTCACATTCAAAAAAATATCTTTAGATGTTTATAGCCGTTTTCATGTCTTAGGTAAAAAGAACAGGATACTGTGTGATAACAGATGGTTTTCTCCAAAAACAAGTGTTTAAGCATTAATCCTCCATTTAGAAATGGCCGACAGGATATTTACACATTCTAAATTGATCTGTGGTTCAAAATTTGTTGCAGAGATTTAATGTGGGTGAATTCTTGTCCAAATTGACCTGAATCATACTGTGAAGGCAAAGAATGTGAACTTTATGCAGCAGTTCAACTGATGCTAAAGGAAATTCTACTGAGATTCACAGAGCAGCTGGCTGAAACTGCTCGATGCAGCGACTGACTATTCACTGAACTCGGCTCCTCTTTGCTTCTGTTGAGCCTTCGGTACAGCACATATGCAGATTACACTGACACATTCAGAATTTGCACAGTGGTAGACACAAAGAGCTCCTTGTTTTTTCACTAACTGACATCAATGTCACTGAACAGTGACTGGCTAATCAGAATAACATTTGTGCTATGCCTACAGCTAACCTAAGGGTCCTTGCGCGCTCATTTTAAACATGGGAACTTAAAATGATCCTGATGTCCATGCACGTAACAATGAAGCTTAAGCTCCCTGTACAGGGCAGTAAAGCATATATGTAATGTCATGCAGAGCTTCTTAATCAGGTTTTGATCTTATCCAATTTGAACTTTTCAATGACAAAAGGTTCCTAGCATGAGGTCTAAGCAGGACCTTATTGAAAGGTCAGATCTCAGCAGTTTTCTGTTTTGACCTCTGTTCATGTTCCTGCTGAAGCATATTTAATACGCTTGGTAGAAAATCCTGACATCAGTTCAAACCAAGAAAATTACATCAATGCCCACCAGACTAGACTTTTTGGTCCCCATTCCCTAAATCCACAGACTTTGGAAACTGGGAAAAAATGTGTACAATAACATTATATCCCTGAAAGCCCCCCCCCCCCAAAAAAAGATAAATGCTCAGGAACATCTTAAAAAAACACAAGAGCCCAAGTTTTTGACCCAACCTCCAGATCCCACTTAACCAGATAAGACCAGAAAGAGTCTACTGGGACACCATCTGACCAACCCACAGGACCCAAAATATCCCCTGACAATAATACCACACCCCTCATGGCAATCCCAGCATCCAACCCTGACAGCTGGTGGTTTTAGTGCTGTGGCTGATTGGTGACATTAGAAACTTAGAGATGGAATACAGGTATAACATGGAATGTTCCTAACAAACCGAACACAGAAATACAACACAAACTATTAAACAAACACAAAAATACAGACATGGGAAGACAAGTAGACTTTCGTACCATCATTCGTGTTATTCCCTTTTATCTCTAGTGACAGTAAGACTGCTTCACAAAATCCGTAAAATGATAAAACCAGGCTTCACTTGTCTTTCCACCTTCACCATCTGCGTGTTCCTCCACCGATGATGAAGCAGTACTAGACAAGGTAGCAAACAGACACAGTGGGTGGCGAGTTGCCAAAATATATTCCAGACATAAGAGACTTTTTTATTTGGTGCCTGGCTGGCAGAGACCACCTGGGAAACAGCAGTTAAGGTTTCCTCAGTTCTGTGCCGTGATAGCTGGTGACTTCCTGCTCCTGTGAACGGGGCGGGGCCAGCAGTGCTTTGGTGCAAACAATGCAGGTCACAATCGCTACATAAAAGAGGACATTTAAGGAGTATGTATGTACGTAGAATAAACAGGAATAGTTTTTAACCCATCATGTAGTTTAAGTTTCATCCAGTATGTGAAGTTAAAGAATGTGCTGGCCAGCAACAAGGAGCACCCACATTACAACAAGGCTTAAGGGCACGAGGAGCTGAGAGAGGGCAGGACTCCTGCCACCGCGATGTCAGTCGCCCACGTCGCTGTCCTGGTCTCCTATGAGCCACAGGAAGTGAAAGCTAAGTGCCAGCAAGGCGGTGCCCAAAAAATCACCCAGAGCTGTCAAGTAAGGGATGGAAAAACTGTCTGGGTCTTTGCCGCTCCGCCACATGGAGTGCACCATCCAGTCCGCTATACACAACAAGAGCAGCACCTGGAAGAAGGGAAGAGGAGGATTAGATGACAGCTTCATTCGATGGTGAGATTGCAGGAAGCGCACAGGAAAAGTCACAGAGCAGAAAATCTATTATGCGTGCTAAAAATAAAAGCAATAATATGAAATTGAGGTAAACAAACATTTTGGCTTTTTTGCTAAAAGTTATATTGAGTTGTAAAACATACATAACGGGACCTACTGCCAAGATATTTAGCTATATTTTGGTACAAACCAGAAAAGGAAAGTAATCATTATTAAGAGGCCTTGTTGAGCATAAACACGCACACACCCACACACAAAAAAACAACCCCACAGTTCTCAGATCACAGTTTGTGGACGGGACTTGGCCCAAAGTTAAACTGTGCTTCCAGGCTTGTGTGGCATTTGCGTCCAGCCAAAGATTTACTGTATGTCCTTCAATGCGCATCATAAACAAATACTGTATGTAGGAATTCGTGCAATATTTCTGATATTAGAAACATCCTGTCTCAGAGTGATGCTGAAAAGCTAATTCATGCATTTATTGCTGCTACGCTGCACTATTGTAATTCATTATTATCAGACTGTCCTAAAAGCTCCCTGAAAAGCCTTCAGCTGATCCAAAACACAGATTTTACTGAACTGAAGGCTTCTGCAGTCCCAACATGTTTTTGAATCTGGACATTTATATTCTGATCAAGATCAGTGCCAATAAACGTGACCAACACGTCCCTCATACTGATATTAGTCCTTGACTGTATAATCACAGTTATGATTTTCTCTGTTAGTTGTTTTTTTTTTTCTTGTCAATTATAAGGAAAGAAAAAGTAATTTGAGAATTTTATAGGAGAAAGAAGAAAGAAAATGAATAGATGCTTTGAAATGAGAAGCAGAACACCATAAACACTTAAAACTGTCATGGTGACAAAGCCGAGGAGGACTAATGGAGAGAGAAGCCGACCGAGAGACGAGTTCTTAGGGTGTTATTCATAATTCAAGTTTCAACAAATGAGGTGGAGGGGCGGTGAGAGAAAAAGAGAAGTCTATTAAAAGATAAGGACAAGTCTATAACTTAAGAAGAAATGAACTGTCCACAAACGACAGCCAAAACATTCTACAAACAAGAAGCGTTGCAGTCACTGATTGATACCATCATGCAAAGAATACAAGCAAAGATGAGGGGTGATTATGACTATATATCATTTTCTGTGTTTGATACCATTAATGCATGAGTTTGATAACCTGCTGACAGCCCTGCTCGTCTTTGGCTGTGATCGAAGATCAAATAACATCCTGTTCTCCCGCTTTCACAGTCAATAATATTCAGTCATGATACTGTAAACGTGTCTCACAGGTAAAGAAGCTTTCAAACGGTGGCTGTGGTCACTTTCATTCACGGTGACAGGACAGCCGTTAGACATCCTCTCAGCTGCTGAAATAAAAACTACAATTCATCATTTACAGCTAGTTCAAAGCTTAGCTTTGTTTTGCAGGCAGGAGGGAGAGGAACTGGTGTGCAAAGCCCTGTTCTTTCACAGAACTAGATCTATCCAATTAAAAAAAAAAAGGTGGTAAGCCAAATGAAAAATGAAAGAATCAACTCCAGCAGAGTGCCAATCCATCAAGCAGTCTCCGTCTCAGCATCTGTACCTGGTTCCTTAATCATGCCCGAGTGGAGAGCAAGGAAGCGCCGACAATGAAGCTGTTTGATCTCCGGAGATGGCCATGTTCCACTGCATCTGCCTCCAAGTCAATTTCCTTAATTACATTCCATTTACACAGGTGACTGAAATAAAAATAGAGCTGAAAGAAAGTGTCTGAATGTTGATCAGTTTCTTGATATTTTCTATCCCGAGGTAACTTCAAAAAGAACTCCGTCTCTGTATCGCTCTTGGCTTTCTTATGCCATGCTGCTCTTCCTCTGTCCCTAAACCCTGACTGCCACCATCAAAGAATCAAGAGGTTTATTGTCATATACACCGCAAAACACCATGGTTATGCTGAGCAATCAAATTCTTACTTTTTAAGTAGCCCACACACAATTAAAATAAATTACTAAGTTAAACTAAAATGAAGGAATATAAAGCAAATAGAAAATAAATAATAAAGTATAATAAATACAGATGAGGGGTAGAGTGTGGTCAGAATTTAAAGTGCAATTATGTGTACTCTTAGAATGGTAAGACTTTCAGAATGTATGAGTGTTATTATACGGGACTGTATTATATTTATGTAAGATAAAGTTTGTACTCTGGTTCGTTCTAAGGTTTAAACACTATTTGTTAGTCAGTGGTCCAGCAGCCAGACGGCCTGTGGATAAAACTCTGGCTGTTCTTGCTTTTACACTCCTGAGTGTGAACAGTGTGTACTGTGGGTGGGTGCGGTCCTTGAGGATGTTGTGTGCTCTCTTTATTACTCGGGTATCGTAAGTGTCCTGTAGAAGACAGCTCCACAGATGAACTGTGCCGCTCTGATGACGCGCTGGAGAGCCTTCCTGTCCTGAGTGCTGCAGTTCCCCTACCACACTGTGGTGGAGTTTATCAGGATGCTCTCCACAGTGCATCTGTAAAAGTTGCTAAGGAGCTTGGGAGCTAATCCAAATTTCCTCAGCTTGCTTAAGAAGAAGAGCTTCTGTTGAGCCTTCATGACAGTCTGCAGTGTGTTGTAGGTCCAGGTGACATCTTCACTGATGTGAGTGTCAAAGAATTTGAAGGTCTTCTCCACCTGAGTCCCATTTTTCCATGGGTCAATAATCATCTGCTTAGTCTTCTCTGCATTTAAGGAGAGGTTTTCTTCTGGGACTGGGACACCAGCTGGGCCACCTCTTCCCTGTAAGCTGCTTCCACTCAGCCCAATGAGGGTGGTTCCCTCCCTGTTGCTCAAGGAGGGGACGCAGTCATAGGTGAAGAGGGTGTACAGGAGAGGACTGAGCACACAGCCTTGTGGGGTCCCAGTGCTCACTGTCTTTGTCTCTGATGTCCTGGTACCAACTCTGACTGCCTGAGGTCTGTAGGGAAGTCCAAGAACCAGCAGCAGAGGGAGGGTGATAGTCTAAGGGTCAAGAGCTTTTCAACCAGCCCGCTTGAATGCTGAACTGTAGTCTATAAACAGCATTCAAACATAATTGTCCTCATTTTCGAGGTGTGAGAGGGTTGTATAGATGAATGTATAGTAGGCTGGATTAACAGTGTCTTTAGTGGAGCGGTTCTGATGACATGCAAAATGCAGATCTAACATGTCCAAATGATTCCTTTAATATGGGACATGACCATCCTCTCAAAACGCTTCATTAGACGTCAAATGCGAAGGGCTGATAGTGATTCAAACAGGTTTTTTCTTGGGCAGGGGCACTATGGTGGTGAACTTGAAGCATGTAGGCACAGCTGACTGGGAGAGGAACAATTTAAAAATATCTGTAAGAACCTCAGCCAGCTCTGAAGAGCAGACCCTCAGAGCACGGCCGGACATGTTGTCAGGGCCAGCTGGTCGATGTTAGAGTGGGTGAAGAGCTCTGTGTGTCCTTCAGTAGTAGAATCTCTCTACGGTGGCTGGAGTTGAGGGTGTCAAAGCGAGCATAGAACTCATTCAACTCATCTGGTAGGGTGCTGTGGCTGGCTGTGACCCTGCTGTTCCTCTGCTGAAAGTCAGTGATGTGTTGCAAGCCCTGCCACATGCATCAGGAATCATTGTTGTAGTATCCCACCAGCTTCAGTCTGTACTGCCTCTTGGCTTCCCTGATGGATCTACGTAGGTCATATCTGGCCTTTTTGTAGCCCTCTGCAACATCAGATGCAAATGCAGTTGAGCGCGCATGCATGGAACATACCTCACAGCTGACACATGCTTTCTGGATATAGTTTGTATCTGGTGGGGTGGCTGTAGCTCAGGAGGTAGAGCAGGTCACCCACTGATCGGAAGGTTGGCGGTTCGATTCCTGGCTACGCCAGGCTACATGCCAATCTATCCTTGGGCAAGATACTTAACCCCAAGTTGCTCTCCGACGCCAGCGTGGGAGTATGAATGTATGTGAATGTTAATTAATTAAAGCACTTAGCTTAATTACTCATGGAAGTGCTTGTGTGAATGAGGTAAATCTTCTTCTCTCAGAGCAGCATTCTTAAACACATCCCAGTTTGTGGCATTAAAACAGTTCTGAAGCATCAGATCAGTTGCTTCACTCTAAAGTTTAATACTTTTATTTACTGGGGGGGGGGGAGACTGTCCAAAATGTGGGCGGGGCACAGCCTTGTATGCATCCCTCACATTGCCATATATGGGATTCAGAATGTCCTAGGGAGAACAGTCCTAATGCTTCAGTTCTTAAAAATCCCTGGCAACAACAAACAGCATCTAAGTGGGTGCTCTCTTGTTTGCTGATGATGTCGTGCAGTAATCCTAGTGTTTCTCCACCACCTGAATGTCCACACACCGTTTCTTATTGACATAAACACATACACCGCCACCTTTGTTTTTACCCGAGGCAGACGTGTGGTCTCTGCGGTGCACGGAGTGGGTCTGCAGCTGAATGGCCGAGTCCGGCATAACTGCAGTGATCCAGGTTTCTGTGAAGATCAGAGCACAGCATTCCCTGATCTCCTGCTGAGCTGTTGTCCTGGCTCGCAGCTTGTCCATCTTGTTTTTGAGAGAGCAGACATTAGCTACCAAAGGGCTAGGCAGTGGTGGTTGTGTGGCTCTAGCCTTTAGTTTGCCGTGTAGCCCGCCTCTCTTGCTGCAGTTCCATCTTGGATGTGTTCGCTGCTCTGCTTGCTCGAACTTGTTTGTGTTATAGCCTGCTGGCTGGAGCTGGTATGATCCAAACACAGGAGAAGAAAGCTACAGTCCAAAATGTCCGAGCTAAGCCCATGGTAAACTTGATCTGTATCCTTTGCGTCCTTGAGAAAATTCTTCTCGAGTCCTTCACAAAGGAGTCAGCCACAGGCTGTTAAGTCAAACTGGGCTTGGTTGTCTTGTTGTTACACACATAATCATGATATGACAGATTGTGTTGAAGCACAGCACTGCACAGTTACAAATTGTATTTACTTTGTAGTTTATTTAGCTTTGGGGGATGGTGATAAACCTTTCTATCACCTTTTTTTAATAGCGTTATCAGTTATTTAACAGCAGCTTTCAGTAGCGATGCATAGAGGAACCTGCTCATGTCCAGCTCAAGGTGCCTGAGCCCACCTCTAAAAGCTCTCCAGGGCATGGTACACATCGCCTAGTATGAGTGTTTCCTGAGAGTGGGTCTTTCATGAAAGATATCAAACTTCACTTTTAACTTGGCCCATTTACAGAAAAGTCAATGGTTGACTTGGACTTGCATCAAAAAACCTGAGGCTCGAGATGGACTGAGATTGAATGCTGGGAGCTTGCCAAAAAAAGAAAAGAAAAAGTGTCTTAGTTTGTAGAGTTGCTGCTGTTTGGCTTCAAATAATTACAACAACTTGTAACAATGCATTCACTGAGGAATTATGAGATTAAGAGACAATTTGGGACGCTACTGGAATCGCTGACTGTCTTTCATTTAAATCCTTTAATCCCATAAAAAAATTGGACATTATTTGTTACCAGACATTCAGACTTCTGCACAACTGAAAGTGTTTTGTATAGTTCTGGGGAAACAATAAAGACCCAGAGAAGCACTTTAATACATCAATTAGTTTGATGGCTTGTCAGATATGCACACAGTCTAAGGTGGCCTGTAATACTACAAAGACTTTTGCTACTGTGGAGTTATCACAACACTTATTTTAGCCTATTTCCGTATTTGCAAGGTCCAAAATTTCCTATAAAAGTGCTCTAATAAAGAAATAAATACAAATCTCAGTCTGTGCATGAAAAACTCACTCAGTTGATGTTAAAATCATGCACTGATGAGATCAACACTTGCTTATTTGCATGCTGCCAAAACCAACCCAACCCAGTCGTTAGCTGATGACAAGCTGGGCCCTGTCAAAGTCACTCATATATTTACATCACTGTTATATACAAAGTTCTATTTTTTTTTTGTTTACCCCTCGTATCAGTTAAATACACAATATACATAACCCTCAATCCTGTAGTCAAAAAAAAAAATCCTCCCTGAAACACACACCATCACTTGAAGCCACTTTATTAGATACTTTATTACACTGCAAGTATTTATCATCTGGGCAAACATAATTGGATTTTGCTGTATTCTACAGTAGCACTCACTGAAATGCTTGATTTGCAGACCATTGCAAGGTGCTTTATTGAACCAATATTGAATAATATTGTCTTTTTCCAGACTATAATAAAATTAAGTTCAAGGATGGCTTGAATACACAGACTGGGGTATTTTATTATAGCATTTAATTTGTATTCAACCGTTTTGAATCATAGATTTAAGACGGAAGCCATTAAGGACAAAAGTAATGTTTTTATAACTCACTCAAAGATCTGTTCTTAAGTGGTACAAGTAATTTAAGAGCTTTAAGAGCATTTCTCATATTCAGTATCTTCTCCTGGGCGTAAACCAACAGTTCTTTCTATTGTACACATTGTACACATTGATGGACACAGGAAAATGCAGTCATGGGGCAAGATGTGATCATAGCTGAATAACAGCTCTCTGTGCCAGCATCCACACCCGTAAACCTAAGCATTTATAAAGTTTAATAGTGTGATGTATTTAAAATAATTTTAAAAAGCCACCTTGTGTACAGTTATGACACATTTTAACATGGAAGTCTAAGGGACTGACCCCGTCTTGGAACCAGCCTCAAACTGCCGTTAAGAGGAACTGCAGGTTTTGGCTTTCCTACACTGTCTGTTTGTCGTTAAGCATCTAGAATTTCACCTTATCAAAAATCAAGGCATTGTCCATTTTTTGCTTCATTCACATCTCACAGTCAAAGCCTAGCCAAGAAAAACAACCAATACAAGCAAAACAAGAAGTTTTTTGGTTTCGTTTTGGCTGAAAAGTTATTTTTCAGGTGGTCCTAGTGCTGATTTCACACCTGGAACTAAGTTCGCCACTGAGTGAAACACTGCTCTGGTCATCTCTAGGTGAACTCTCTTTTAAACTAGCACTGCTGCTGTTGAACACTGCAACAACAAGAGCCTGGCCCAGTCTGAACTGCTGAATTCTTCTGATGTTTATACTACACTACTTGTGTACTTGATGCTTTAGTAGGAGCATAAGTGCAAAAAAACTAAAGAAACATAAAACCCCATCATAATAATGCTGTAAAAGTGCATCATCCATGTGTAATCTCACAATGCCTTGTTATATTGTGTGTTTGGTACGGGCACAGAGATGAATGGTTCGAGGAGCAGAAGCTGTGCTGACAGATAAGAGATCAAACTAGCTTCTCAAGACTGAGATTTGTCGAGATAACACAGATAATATCTGACACCCGGCCTGCACTAGAATAATGAGATCAGCTTCAGAGCAGATGATCGCCCCTTTTTTAGGTACACCTAACGCAGTTATTATTGGTTTGTATTTTCCTGTGTATTAGCTTTGTGTTATTCAATGTCCCAGACATGCATATGCTTCACTATTAAACTCTGTTTAACCTTGCCAGAAACAGTTCCTTCAATACAAACCTGTCAAACGCTCTCCTTTTCTTCTACACGACCGCTGCCTATTGCACTATGTTGCCTTCGTTTATTTAGTATTGCCTCATTCTTGTACTGGTTATGCTGTGGGCTCATACGGCACGATTTACTACAGTATTAAATTGTCCTGCCTTGTGATTTGTTTATGTTTTCATGTTTTATCTTTTGCTCTGTCCTAGGTTTTTTCTAATCCCTATGGATTTATGTAAATTATTAATCACAGTATGCCAAAACATGCACAGCTCCAGTCAATTTAACTCCATGTTCCTTTCTAACCACTGACTGTACTGTGAGGCCAGCAGAGATATCACGAGTCGGGCCATTCTGCAGGATGTTTCAATTTCCCCCCTTATTTTCTGAGGCTTTCACTTTAAATAGGACACTATCAAACTGTACCATGTGCAGTTTCTGCTTATCACTGCTTTTAAAGAAATAGACTGCTACAGTTAAAGTTAAATTGAATGACATTATCAAATTCTACCATGCTGCCCACTTTTTTGCCAAATTGGGTCTTGCACTATGTCAAACATAGGATACAATTTTAAAGTACATTGTAAGGTGTGAGAAAAATAAGCACATATTGAATTTCAGTTGGGTATTTGCAGGGCCAGATGCATTTATTTCTTTAAAAAAGGTTCCTGGCAAAAACCAAATGAAATGCATCTGCATGGATAAAGTGATTTTAGTTTCAGATATGCAGTGATGCATCACCATCTCATAAGGCCGCTGACAGCCATAACTCATGCAGATTTGTCTCGTACCCAGTGCTGAAACAATCCATTCAAAACCACAAACAATAAAAAATGTTTCTCAGATATCCTACATCTTTACAATAACAAAAACACCTCCATTTACACACTCAAAGTGTCAAGCTTCTGAGCACATTTGATTTACTGTCAGGCCAGATGATGAGACTGCCAGGAATGTTATCATTTGTTGTACAGGTCGAGGCTTCCTGAAGGTGCAACCACTACACGAGCATGCCCTGCTCATAATCCTCAAACACCCACACGCTTGTTTTCACTCAGAACAGACAACAGTAAAAGCGTTGCCGTCTAAAACTATGGAGTGCAATCACTTTGCAGTTTTCCACAATCCTCCCAGAGTCAGGCTGTGAGCCGCTGGAGTCCTGCTCTCATAGTCTCCAAACTGCCGTTAGTGACTGCAAACACACTGTGAGTTAACTGTAAACCAGCGCTGCTCTTTGCGAGACCCATGAGCTCATGTTTGAGACAGAAGGAAAAGTATTTTGTTGACTTGAGGGGCATTGAAAAAAAAGCGGGGGGGGGGGGGGGGGGAGATAAAGAACAAAATTCGTCTTTAATCAAAAA
>VUQK01004063.1:1622-26616 GCA_015106715.1 Bujurquina vittata | reverse complement strand
CTTTGGTTTTTTGGTTTTTTTTTTTTTTTTTTTTGGTTGTGAAAGTTTAATTTTTCCACATGGGGAACTGAATTTGCTATGACACCTTCTAATGTCACAGCCCGGCTCTAGATAAGGACAAACTGGAGGAGGCCACACAGGTTAGCAATAAGATGCATTTATTTAAAATAACAAACAAAACATGTAAGTCAGTAATGTTTGCAGTGTCTGGATGCATGGCATGAAACAATACAAAAGAACGCAAAACCCCAAGGAGAGAAAGCCCTAAACCCTGATGCTGGCAGGTTTAAATACTTGAGGTTAATCAGCCAGCACAGCTGCAACCCGTTCCCCTCATGAGCTCTTGACGCAGCCCAACTCTCACAGGGTGTCACACTAATCATAGAGCCAAACAGAAATTGTATTTATTTATTTATTTAGCATCTCATTAGGTAAAACAAGAAAATATAAGAACTCAGGATGCATTTGTATTAGATTTTGCAGTTGGGACTGAGAAAAATGTACTCTTTTGGGAGCATGTGTTGCTCTAAAATCTGCATATACCTTTGAACATTCCTGGTGCTTTTCCATATGTACAAGCTGCCAATTCCATAGGCACTAATGAACTACACACCATCAGAGATACAGGTATTGGAACTGACTGCTGACAACATGCTGGATGGTCATTCTTCTCCTTTTGTTATCCATGTTTCCCAAATACAAGTTTCAACTTTTGATTCAATTGGCATTCAATTTATTTCTTCAGTAGAAATCTGAAACTGATTCAAAATTTAAGCATGTAAAACCCCCAAATTCAGCACAACCACAAACTTCTACAATTACGGGAAATACAATGAATTTGTAGTTTAGATGAACCAACACTTTTAGAAATAAGAAGTGATCCTTACTGAACTATCACTTGTGCAAAACATTTTACAAGGGTCAAAATTAATGTAACCGATTCTCCAGTTTATACTGTTGTATGGATCAATGAAAGAAAATTCAATTTTTTCATTCTTCATAAATCAAACAGCACATTTCCATTAGACCTCATGGGTTTGAAACTCAGTTCCCAGTTTGTAACACTTTTTTTTTCATTGTCTCATGCTCAAACTGAGATTTAAGCAGTTTTTGTTGATTGTTTTTATCTTGATAAAAGTACCCCTGAGCAAGAGAGAAAGCTTTTTTTTTTTGTAGAAACAGATTTCTCTGAGTGGCAACGATGAAAGAAATCCTAAATTAAATATCATAATTTCTCTTCTCCTTTACACTACATCATTAGTAAATTCATCTGTTTCAAATTCGTGGAATCTGTGGAAAGCACTCACAAACGCAGGCCGGGCACATTTTTGGTTTTGTTTTGCTGAGACATTCGTATATATTCACTTAAGCCTGTTACAATCACAAACCCGCTCTGTTGAAAAACCAACAAAGAAAAGTGGGACACTAGTTTATGCCGATCACATGACCACATTGTTTGCGAGGCAACCTAACTATCCACTGCTCCGCTACATCCCGCCTATCAGCCCCACCGTCATTGGTCGGGAGCCTGAATTTCAATTTGTCAATGGGCTGTTTGCCTGTCAATCGGCAACACAGCCAACACGTTTGTGTGGACACGAGAGGCTCTGAGTTGGTTGTTATGGGGTTGCCTTATACCTCCAAAAGTATGTCAAAGTTATTGTTCTTTTGGTATTTGTCACTAGCAACTATTTAAAAACATGTCAGATTATTTAAGTTATCTTGTCCTACTGTTGTCAGTTATTTTGAAAAATGTATGTTAAATGTGTCGAAGCGAAAGTAACGTCACCGTGACAAAAACACAAAAGTACGTGTTTAAAAAGTTCAGCTATCAGCTATGTATCCTAAAGTTATGAGGTTTTTGAGAGTCGATAGTTAAGAGTTGTGTAATTGTTACCACCGTTTTCAACTCTCTTTACCTTGCTCAGGTAGCCTGGAAATTGAACAAACTAAAACATACGTCGACTACACTACAAATGCTTGTAGGTTTCCATCTTAGTGCGTGTTGTCTTATATGTTCATTTACAATATGATCACATTCATAACGTTTTAGGATAGTTATAACAAGTACAGTATCTGCTACCTGCTGTAACTACTACCTCTGGTAGTATGATTCAGTGTTACAGTAATGATAAATGTGCCCCTTGGTTATCTTTGCAGTAATGTGCTGTGGTTCTAGCGGGTTTTTATGGACATCTCAACAGTAAATGCTATAAGTTGGCATAGGCCATTACCCAGCATGCCATGCCTAGAAGGTTTACCCAGTGTGTGACCAATAGACCCTTGGGATCATCAGTCTTTAGTAAACAGTACAAATCTTGAATTTGTATACCTTTACAGTTTATTATCTGAGGCCTTCACTGCAAAGCAGGATTTCGTCTTGCACAGGTAACTTAAGGTTTAACCCTGGGTTGTTTGTAAGATGAAGGTGGTTCCCTAGTTCTCCAGAAAATAGCACCACTCCTCCTAGAATAGGGGTATTCAACTGCAAGCCTCAAGGGCCGGTGTCCTGCAGGTTTTAGATGTGTCTCTGCTTCAACACACCTGAGTCAAATATAGAAGTCATTTGCAGGACTCTGGAGAACCTGACTGCATATTGAGGAGGTAATTCAGCCATTTGATTCCTGCAGGACACCAGCCCTTGAGGCCTGCAGTTGCATACTCCTGTCCTAGAAGGTCCCTTGGACCTCTGTGCTCAGATAGTAGGAGGTTCTAAAACTTTTTAATAGCATCTAAAATCTTTGTGTTTCCCTAATGAGCATCAATCAGTATTGACTGTAGAGTTTTAGAGGCAACTTTGTTTCTTTTTTCCCTGTTGGCTGTAAACAATTTTAAAACAGCGTTAATAAATGAACCAAGAAAACAAAACAGAGCAGCTATTATCACTTGCTGACCCTATATCAAATTTGCACACAGCCTGAGCCTAGATTTGAATTCTGTTTTTGTATTCATTCTTTACTCTCAGACCGTTAAACATCACCGAGGCTGCAGCTGAAAAAATAAAAACTACAAGTGTCCTTTAAACATTACTGAAATTCTTGATTATAATTCACCAGATCGTCCTGTGTCTAACGATAGAGTTGTGATTTGGATATGCCTGTTAACTTAAAACTTTCTTTTCTGACTTCAAATAGGCTAAACTTTGTTCCCTTTTTCCAGGCTTACTGACCAAAGCCCTTAAAGTGTACACTTTTAATATGATATTACTTTACAGTGCTTTTCCTCTCACACTCTGCTGTATTTAACCTTTTCATATTTTCCCATAATACAGTTTCACCTTCCTTCAAAAAAACAATTGCTCTGTTGCCACTACACTTATCAGTAATTGTGATTTTCGGATGGTACTAATGCCACCTCTTTCATATGAATGTGCAAGGGAAACCTTGGGTTAAATTAGTAAGTTGATAACCAACTTCATGTGACCGCTTATCCTGATTGCCAGTGTTAGGCTTCGTAGTGCAGACCTCTAATTATGTTTAGGCTGTTATTGAACATCTACTATCTACGTATGTACAGTGCTCTGTCACAATCTGTTGTACTTCTATTAGATTAAATTACTGGCTGCATTTCCTGCAAAGATGTTAAGAAGTGTACCCATCATCACATGCATTTGTGTCATAAAAGAGTAAAGAGGCAGCTACGACCCTCTTTTGTTCCGAACTGATTCTGATTTTCTGATTCAGCAGACTTGATGTGACCCTGTGACCCCTGGTTGCCAGGGAGCAAGCGGTGGGGCCATGGCTGCGGGGACTAGGGTCGAAGAGAATCAGCTCCAGAGGATTATCCGAGATCTGCACGGTACGTCAGCTTTATATGTGTGTGCTGTTTGTGTGTGTGTGTGTGTAATTACACTGGCAGCAGTCTGTTGTTAACTGACATGACCTGACTGAGAAGAAGAGAAAGAAGAGTTAGCAAATTCAGATTTCAGGACCTCCATCTCAGAGTCAACATAAAGAGTTTAACAGAAGGGGACTATGTGACTTGTCCTTGCCAACAAATCGTTTGGAAGCACAGGCATCTGACCTCATGTTTGTGTAGTAAGGGTGTGGTGGCAGTCTCTGTCAGTATGCAGCGAGATAGAGAATGTGTGCTGAGTGTGCATCCATCACGGGTGTCCTTCCAGTTTTTACGATGGATAAGAGGCAAGTTTTTATATAAAAGGGGGCTTTACTGGAAGCGGGTAGCTAAAAGAGTTGGAGTTTTAGGTACCAGGTCTGTTTGTATTCGTGTGCTTGCGTGTGTTAACCAAATTTACACATTGCATTCACACATTTTCCTGTCTAAATAAATTAGCTGAATGAAGACATGCTGCTCATTTCTGTTTTGGATAAGTTCATTTTGCATAAAATACATTAACAGTCCCCATTAGATACTCGTGGCTCATGCATTTGTCTATTTTACAAGTGAATCTACTTGCTTTGTTGGTCATTGTTCTTCAATTTTTTGTTTATTTTATACATCTATTTCAGAGTCTGTCACAGAGCTTGCAAAGGAATACAGTGAAACGGGGGAGCCCATCACAGATGACAGCACTAATCTCCACAAATTTGCCAACAAACTGGAGTACCTGCTTCAGGTGGGGTTTTGGTTATACAGCTTGCCAATGAACCACACAAATTTTCTTACATGAAACATAACAAGAAAATAAAATAATGGACAGGAAGCTAATTCAATGACCAAACATAACATTTTACATGACAGATGATTGATCTTATTTGTCCCTAACTACTGTCTGTAAATAAATTTTCTTTCCATTGGACTTCTCCAGGCACTGATTTGAATCGTGCTTTCCTGTGGAAAGGAGTTGTTTTAAAACTCCTTTCCACAGGGAAGGTACAGTTAGGTACAAATTTTATTTTTTGACAATGACGCATCTTTTTGTAATATTGCATCTATATATTATTGCAGTGGATTTTAAATACAAAATCAAGATATGATTGAAATGCAGATTTTGGCTTGAATTTAGGGGGTTTAACACAAATTTAGCATTGATTGTTTAGGAATTATAGACATTTGCATATCTACTTCCTAATTTTCCTAGCCTCAAAATTAACTTGCCAAACTAACATAATTGTTATTGTTTTTATTACTTGGATAAAACACTTTGCCCACTTAATGTCTAGAACTCGAATAATTAGATTATGATTGTGTGTGTGTGTGTGTGTGTGTGTGCGTGTGTGTGTGTGTGTGTGTGTGTGTGTGTGTGTGCGTGTGCGTGTGCGTGTGCGTGTTTACTGTGCTGAGATTTTCAGCTGTTAGCTGCAAGAATGGATCGCTATCACCACAGTTTGCTTGCAGGTACCACTTTTAGCACTAGCAACCATTCGGCCACAATGGGATAACCCCCCCCAGTCACCCGTTCAGTACAGATGGGCTCCATCAAAATATACTAAAATAATCAATAGTTGCAGCCCTAATTTCCTCCTTTCAGATGCTCTGTTAGACATTTTCTGCAGCTATCTTCAGTTGCTGCTTGTTTATGGGTCTCCCTGCCTTCAGTTTTGTCTTCACTATCTGCTCTTTTGGACTGTATATTGCATGCTCTGTTGGGTTGACTTCAGGTGACTGACTTGGCTACTGAAGAATATCCAATTTCTTTGCCTTGAGAAACTCGAGGCAGAACTGGGCAGATAGTTTTGCACATTTTCTGTCAAACTCTAATCTGGCCGTTCTATCCTTGAGTGCAACCAGTGGATTGCTTCTTGTTGTAAACATAATGTAACATTTATAATATTAATTGTAGACTTTGACAATGTTACATCTACTCCCTCAAGATTGCTCTTGACTTGGTTAGATGCTGTAAAGTTGTTTTTGTATAATAAACTATTTATCAGTCAATTGTCCGATTAATATTGAGCCTCTGAAAATGTGGTGTTATACAGTATATGAAACTGGCTGTAATTCCTAAATAGTTAATGAATTACATTTGAATTAAAGCTGAAAGTCTGCACTTAAGTCAAATCTTTTGTTTGATTTAAAATCTGGTGGTGCTGTAAAGAGGCTACAACTACAAACTAAAAACTACAAAAACATGTGGCTTTGTTCTACAACCTATGTTCTACAGCCTATGGACCTAACTTTGCTTATACATCTTATACAGATTTCAATTCAGGATACTTTGGGTGCCATGTCTCTTTCTTACAGTGTCTGATATCTCTCTTTCAGTTTGACCAGAAAGAAAAGACCACGTTTCTTGGCACAAAGAAGGACTACTGGGATTACTTCAATGAATGTCTGGCTAAGATCAAAGGAGCCAATGATGGTATCCGCTTTGTCAAATCCATCACTGAGGTGAGATTTGTTAAAATGACAGCACTAAAACCAGTTTCACAAATGCACTGCAGTTCTGAACTTTCCTAGACATCTCCAGATTGAGGTGTCCAAATAACAGTCAGGTCAGATCTTAAACCCCCGTAACCCTGCAAGCTCCCTGGTACTAAATCTGTATAATGTCTGAGTGCACCCATGTGAGAATAGAGCCGATAATCATCAAGTGAATTTGTGAAAATGAGTCGGCATCATGTGTCCTCCCTGCTGCGCTCTTTACTCAGGCAGCACTCTAGTCTAAATTATCCCTGGTTGACTATCTCCGGTTTTGTGCCAGCTCTGAGGAACGGTAACCAGATGTGTGAATACATGGTGATATTATCAGATAGACCCTTAAAACATTCACATATCAGCTACATACTGTTTTGCCACAGGAATTTTTGAATTGATGCTTAGGAATTTGCTCGCAACATGTGAAATCCAGGATACGTTCTAGTGTTATAAGTGTTGTTAGTATTGTATTTGTGTTTCATTTTATATTATGTGTATCATTACTTTCCAAACTGAGATTACAATTGCTGATTTTGATTTTTGCCAAAGTTGAGCAGATGCATTTTTTTCTTTGTAGGCTTACTACAATGACTCCCTGCAATGTAAATAAATATTGGATTTTAAAGGACCGCGTGTAATCATATCTGCTTTGCTTTAATAGCTAAAAACCTCTCTGGGGAAGGGAAGAGCATTTATCCGCTACTCCCTTGTACATCAGCGGCTGGCTGACACACTGCAGCAGTGCCTAATGAACCAAAGAGTCACCAGGTAATGCTGTCACAGCCCAGTGTAGTTTCTTTATGATGATTATTTATGCTGACATAAAAAACTAAAAACAAATTTAAATGGCCCATAAACACTGCCTGAAATAGGTCAGCTGGTTATGGTTGACACTCATGGAAACCGAGTCCCTATTTTCACTTTCAGAGTCAGATTTAGTTTTTCTGTTTGGTGAAGTGTTTGACGTCATCATTTGTTTTTCTGTTAATGGAGCTTTAGTAGAAGCAGCACTCTTAAGAAAGAATAGTAGAATATGAATTATTAGGTTGTTATGAAGTAAGAATTTTACTAATAGTTGCATCTAGTGCTGTAGATCTATTTCAATAAATGGAAAAATGCAAAACTCCCAGGAGCAATCTTAAATTTAAAGAGAGATATGATTTCTTTTTGATGCCAGTCTATTTACTACAGTCTAAGCAGCTTGATAAAAAAAAAAAAAAAACATATTTCTGGTTGACATTTCCTTTCCTTAGTTTTTATTTTAAAAGAATGTTATTAAACCTAATTTTTTGAGACTATTATTGTTTATAGTGGTTCTGCTGTGCCCTGCTGTGATCTCTTTCTCATTGCTCTCCCACAGTGACTGGTACTATGCAAGAAGTCCTTTTTTGAAGCCCCACCTTAGTGTTGACATCATCAATCACTTGTATGAGCTCAACGAAGTCCAGTTTGATGTGGCATCCAGAGGCTATGACCTTGATGCCTCCTGGCCAACCTTTGCAAGGTAGCAAACAAGAGAAGTCATGGAAATAATCTAAATCTAAAAGAGGATTTTTTAAAAAATGAGTCATCCTTTGACCCTGCTTAGTCAGGTTGTGTTTCATTAATTAGTGTTTGCAATATCTGAATTATTTTCTAATTAATAGAAGGACACTGGGAAGCGCAAGCTCACCTGGCCATATGTGGAAGCCGCCCAGTCGCAGTTCCAGTATTAACAGTCTGGCCAGCACTTACTCCCAGGTAACTGACACGTGTCTCTTAAAACATCACTTAATTTTGTACTAAATTTGAAATGATTACAAGATTTTCATTATTCCTTCCCTTCTTCTGTTGTTTCCCTTGAATCCATGAAGCAAGCATCTGAGTTCCTTTCCAGCCCTGACTATGGACAGGGTCTGCTGAATGACCTGAATGAGTCTCTGCCTCCCTGCAGGGAAGATGTCAATGCAGTTGAAGACCTTCGCCTAGAGCTGGACTGTTCAGAACTAAAGCAGCGACAGCTCCAAGATAAGGTAGAGCAACTAGGTGAGGAGAGCGATGAGCTCAGAAGAGTTGTTGTAGATCTGCAGAGGCAGCTGGATGTGTCGCTTGCTCTCAATGAGCAACAAAAGGGCTTGCAGGGAGAATTAAAGGCTCTGGAGGGGAGAGAGGCAGCTTTGTTCAGAGAGGTGGAAGCACTCAGAACTGGGGAAAAAGCCACAGAGGCTGAGCAGCTGATGCTTCAGGAAAAGCTGGCTGCTGCTGAGGGGAAGAACATAGAGCTCATGGCCAAGTTGGATGGGTTTCTTAATGAGAAGGGTCAGCAGGCAGCCAGGTCCTTTGATTCTGCACAGAAGATACATGAGTTGCTGGACAGAGTGAAAGAGGCAGAGAAAGGGAAGATGGAAGCTGTAGCTGAGGTTGATGAGAAGAGGAGGCAATCAGAACGGCTAGAGGAAGAACTTAGAGTCAAAGAGGCAGCTGCAAAGGATGCTGAAACAAAACTTGGAGCATTACTGACATCTGTGTCTGAGGAGAAAGTCAAGTTGGAGGAAAAAGTGGAAGACCAGTGCTGTGCCCTTGACAAGTTGCAGGGGGCTTTGTCATTGAAAGAGAAGGAGGCTAGCAATCTGCAGAGGCAACTGCAAGACCTCCAAATATCTCTAGAGGAGAAAGAAAAAGAGGTAGCAGAAGTGAAGAAGAGGGCACAAGAAGATAAAGATGAGATCCAGAAAAATATTGGTGACTTAAAAGAGTCTTTAAAAACAGAAGTCGCTTCCCTTACAGAACAGCTTAAAGGAAAAGAGGCAGAGCTAGCCTCCAGCTGTGAGACACTACAACAGCTACAAGCCAAGAACCAGAGCCTGATTACAGAGAGGGACAAGATGAAAACTAGCATTGCTGAGCTGGAGGGGAACATCAAAGAACAAACCATGAAGACAGAAGACTACAAGATGCAGTGCTCCAATCTAATGGAACTAAATGAGAAGCTGCTGAACACAGTGAAGAAAAATGAGGAGCTGAAGAAGGAGATGGCAGAAAACAGATCAGGGCTCGAGGCTGAATTAGCAGCTTTAAGGGCTTCTGAGAAACAACTTAGAGGCCAGTTGGATGATACCAAGATGACAGTGGATGAAAAAGAGAAGAGACTGCGTGAAGAGAACTGTAAGCTGGATGAAAGTCTGCAACGAGCCACCATGGCTGCAAAGCTCTCAGAGACCACATCCAAGCGGCTGGAGCAAGAGAACCAGAGTCTGAGGGAGGAGCAGGACACTGTGAAAGCAGCTCTTAACCGCATGCAGGCAGACTTGAAGAATGTTCACGGGCAGATTGCAGAGTTTGAAAAAAACTTGGGAGCGTCACACAAGAATGAAGCCAGTCTTCAGGAACAGCTTCAAGTCAAAGAAGCCCAGCTAGCGAGTAAAGAGAACGACCTTGTAAAGTTGCAGTCCAGGCTAGAAGATTATGAGGGCAAGGAGAAGGAACTTGAGATTGCCAAAGCTGATGCGGAAGCCACTTGTGCTAAACAGGCAGAAATGATTGAAAGACTGACCTCTGAGAAACAGGTGATCGAGACGTCTCAGTTGGAGAGGAGTGCAGTCCAAGCCAAGGAAAATCAGGAAATAACAGGGAAACTAGCTGTGGTTGAAGGTCAGTTAGAAGTTAGCATGAAAGAAGTGTCCAGGCTCCAGGCAGAGGTCCTGGACCTTAGGGTGCATGTGCAGAGATCTGAGGAAGAAAAGCTAAAATCAAAAGCACAGCTGGAGGTCACAGAAGCCCAAAGAAACGAGCTCAGGACTCTGACTGAGCAACTTAAATCTCAGGCAGAGGCACTGAATCAGAAGCATGTTGCAGAGCTCATGGAGTGCAAAAAGAAAGAAGAGACACTCACTGAAAAGCATGACCATGAAGTAGCTGCCCATGCTGAGCTAGCCATATCTGCAGCTGCCATGCGAGAAGAGTTGTCCACCCTCAAGGCAGAAAATAGTAGGCTGGCTTTAGAGAACAACGAGATACGTGAGGGTTTGCACAGGGCAAACACTGAGATGGCAGAGCTGGGGATGACCATCTGTAAGCTCAGCACAGAAAAAGAGGAGGTCAGAGAGCACTGGGAAGGAAATTCTGTGAGGATTACAGATCTGGAGAAAGAAGTAGACCAACTAGAGAAGTGCAAGGAAGAACTACAGCTGGAGAATAACAGTTTAAGAAAGGAGCTTACACAGAAAGAGACACTTCCACAGACTGTCATGAAGCTCCAGGAAGAACTGGAAAAGACAAAGAACCAAGTCCAAACTAACAAGGACCTCAGCCGAGAGGAGATGGCGGCCATCAAGTTCCAGATGAGCTCAGAGAGTATGAATTATCAAGTCCAGATAAAGGTGAGATAAATTAACTTGTTGATTTGTATTACATAAGAATAATTCATTTTAACATTCACCAAACTGAGGGATTGAAATGTTGATCTGTCCATTGTTTTGCCCAGAACGTCTAAAAAATTACATGACCCATGGCCTCATGTGCTCCGTTGGATTAAACTTAATGACTTAGAACATCCCCTAACTTTCCCTTGGACAGTACCAGGTTCCAGGGTTAATTCAGATTGACCAACTTCAGAATATTTTGTATACACGTTTCCTTCAGGTATTCTCTTTTTCATCTAGATCTTTGACCAGATAAAATTTTATTTTGTCCCAACACTTTTGACTTTTGATCAAAAAAATTCAGCTCCAGCTGTACTTTGTGTTTATCGCTAATGAGCACTTTAGGCTTTTTTTTATTTTTATTTTTTAGCATTGTTATTGTAAGCTCATTATTGTTTAGTCAAAGTTACTATCATGGCTATGAATCCCTTCTCGTGCTCTCACATTTCAGAGTTTGAATGAACAGTTGGACAAGGTGAAGGCTGAGCTGCTGGAGGAGCAGAGAAACAAGTCTAGCTTGCAGACTAAAGTGTTTGAACTAGAGGTTTGTATTTTTCTAATGCAGTCTAACGCAGTGATTTGTGGTTACAACACAAGTAGATACTACAAGGTGATGGTCAAATTGTGTAATCTCTGAAAGATAAATTACCTCTTTTTTTTCAATTCAAAAGAAAATTACTAATGAGAGACGACTGCAGATAGTCAAAAGTTCAATATTACATACATAGCTTGGAGCAGACTTCAAGGCCTGGTTGGAGCAAAGGAAGCTTTGCTCCAACATAGAGTATAACAAATTTGGATTACTTAATTTCCTGGACGGGACCTTCCCCAAGGGATCAATAAAGTTTAATTCATTCATTCATTGTTTAGTACGGTACATATCTATAGGCCTGAGGAGATTTTTCTAAGTCTCTTTTACTTTTATTCTTTTCACAGATAATGACACCTTAATTATAGGACCAATTTTTCTTTAGTTGTAAAAGTGGAATAGATACAAAACCTCTGTGGTTCTTATGACATAAATGACTTACCCAAGTGTATTTGAGATCATAATGTTCTCCAGTCTAATGCAATTATATGCTTATATTATCAAATTTTGTTTGATACAGGTTTCTGTTGTCGCTTCTATTTATGTCTCTATACCACCTCTAGTGCAAGAGGCCCATGAAAAACATGTTATAAATGGGGTGGGTTTGATATAAAAAATCCTTTTGCAAATAAAACACAAAGGTTTTAGAAAATTACTCTCAAGTTTGCTAAATTCAGCATATTTAGGAGCCTTAAACAGAACTGAGAGCAATTCAAAAACAGAAAAACAATTCAGTCTTTTCTCCTAATGGATAAATGATATATGTGTGTTTAATGAAGGCTGAAACTGAGGCGTACTTGCACCTAACTGGCGAGAAAGATGCTCACATCACAAAGACAGAAGCAGCCATTCGTGAGAATGAAAGTGAGATTCAGCAACTCAAAGATGCAGCAACCAGGTACGTTCATGACCAATAATACTTGCAAATTCCATCTTTTAATGGAGAAAGAGATGTCAACTCATTTTCTTATGTCTAAAGTGCTGAAGAAGCGCTCTTTGCTGCACAAAAGACCTGCGAGGAATTAAAGGAGAAATTGAAGACAACGGAAGCTGACAAGCAAAGCCAGTATCTGAAGATGACTGCAGAGATTGATGACCTCAATAAAACCAAGACCACCCTTGAAGAGCGGCTTATCGAGCTCTTAAAGTAAGACCATTGTTTCTTATAGCTCTGTGTAAGGCTGTCAGTTCCAACAAGGAGAGAAAATTTTAGTGAAGAAGGGTGCCATTAGGTCTGAGGAGCAGAGTGAGAGGAAAAGTCTTCTTTGAATGTTGAGCTAAATTACTGAGATTGGATGTGACAGAAATACTTTGATGGAGACGAGAGCAGGGAGAGTGTTGGTGAGAGACTACTGACATAAACAACAGCTTTTTGTGCACCGTCATTCACTGTATTCAGAAATCTCAAACGCTTTCTTTCTCTGCATAGAATGAAACACAAAAACAGTGATTCATTCGAATCTCATAGGACATGCCCACATTATTTCTTCCTTTTGTATTCTTTTATTTGCATGTCTTCATTATCTGTCTTAATTGCATCATTTTTGAAGAGATAGTCAGAGTTGCAGTTTATATTTTTGTTTTTGCATAAAAACAGTCCAACGGGATTTGTTATTCATTTATACCCTTTAATATACACTTAAACCTTTATCAGATCACAATTCTAAGTTGCAGTTGAGTTGAATCATCCAAGGAAAAACTTAATAAATTAAAAAGTTAGATTTTGATTTTTTTTAAGACAACACTGCAAACAGACATTTAATAGTCTTTTTTTGTGCTTTACGTCAGGGACAAAGATGCTCTGTGGCAGAAGTCAGATGCTCTGGAGTTTGAGCAGAAGCAGCGAGCTGAGGAGCGTTGGTGGCTGATGGATCAGGAGGTCAAAAACTGTCTCGACTGCAAAGGCCAGTTTAATTGGTGGACACGCAGACATCATTGCAGGTTTGATTTTACACCACAGTAACCGTGCAACATATTGGAGGATAGATACGTATTGAAGAGTCCAACTGCAAAGCACAAGAACCACAGCCCTACCTCCTCTTAAACCGGCTTAATTACTGTCATCAATCTTTCCATCATTCATTTGTCTCTAAGCTGTCTCATCTATGTTTTTCCTATGTCAACTATCTATATCAATATTGAATGAAATAAACTGCATGCATAAAACATAGACAGTTCTTTGCAGTACCTGTTGAACAAATATTTACTGCAAAAATCTATTTGTAAATATTAATTGTAAAGCTCAACACTAAATCACTTACTTTCACATACATAATTATACTTTCTGACAAGTCTTTGAGCAGGTGACTCGTGTTCTTTGGAACATTCTTGCTATTTCTATGCGTAACCTGATAAGATTTTTACACTGCATGTAACATAAAATCAATAATATGGGTTATGGGTAAAAATTAATATATACATTTAAGTATTTATTTGTAATATTTTAGGCTTTGTGGCCGCATCTTCTGCTACCACTGCAGCAACAACTTTGTTATGACCAAGCAAAGTGGGAAGAAGGAGCGCTGCTGCAGGGACTGCTACACCCAGCATAGTGCAGTGGTGGAAAGGTTCACAGCGGCAGAGCTAAGCCCTTCAGATGTGCTGCCTCCTCCACCCGGAGCTGCACCTCAACCACCCACTCAACCAGCTCCATATGTACCGACTCCCAGGGTAACAGGTGAGAGGAAGAAACATGCTTTCTCATGAACTTCACAACTGCACACATGGACCAGAAGTTCATCATTGCACTTATCTGGTCCTCACTCTTCTTTTTTTCTGTAAACAGTAAACATGTAAGCAGAAGTGAAAAGACTGACTTTGTTATTTTGAGGAACAAAGACAGAAACCTTTATTTCTGTACAATAGACAAATGGGGAAGGCGGTGACATTTCTGTACAGAGAAATACGCAGTCTTACTCTAATTTAAAAAAAGGGAAACACCCCTCATAATTGATCTCAGAATTAAATTCTGAAATATTTTTCCTGTTACATGGATACATTATTTTTTTATATACTATAATCTCCGTTGCATTTCAGTCATTGCTAGATTTACTGATTCCTTCCCAGTGTCAGATCCCAGTAGCAGACTGGAGGATGCCGCTTTTGACATCATCACAGAAGAGGAAGTGAATGGTGTGTATGACAGTGATACTACGTCTCAGACCACTGCAGGATCCCTGGAGGGAGAACAAGACCGCAGGTATCCGGGAGCCCTAGATTTGTGAGTGCAACGTTTATGAGCAGACAAAGCAGAGTGGATGTGGATGAGTCATTGCTCTGCTTGTTGTTTTCGGAGTCAGTGTGTTACTCTGTCATTAAATGGTCAGGCTCCCTGGGTGAAACTCAGCTGGAGAGATCAATCAGTGAAAACACAAGAAAGCACAGTGCTGAGCACCAGCAGTACATCATCTTCATAACCTTTCTAAAACACAAACGACTTTGTGTGTCTCACTTTTGCTCTTAGAAAAGACAATAAACATGGCATCAGCCTACTTGTTAACGTAGAAAAGTTGCTACAGACTCTTCACACTTGTTCCTCCTCACTCTCTCCCATGGGTCAAATTGTAATTGTGGATGGACTTTCCCTTCAAAACAAGTATTTTGATGTTGAATAACCATTGGGTGGTTTTTTTGGTTGTTAAAAAATGAGCCCTACACCAACAGGAGGTTTATTTTTAGTGTCGCCTATACGTCCTTGTTAGACTTTCTAGAAAGAAAAAGTTTGTGCTTAAAATTTGTTTTCTGCTTTCATTTAATCATTTGTAATAAAATTAAATAGAGCATTCTAGACAGCAAGAATGAAAAGAAAAAAAATCCACCTCAATGGTGACTTGAATTCACAAGCCCAGTTCATATTCTGTACCAGTCCCATCTCTGGGTTTATGATGCTGACATTGGGGACAGAGAAGTCAAATTCACCATGCAACAAGTGAAGCAGAATTTAGATGTATAGAAAATAGCTTAAAAGTGTTTATTTAAAAAAAAAAAACAAAAAAAAAACAGGCTCTGATTATATCTTTGTGCATGGAGAAAATGTGTGGCTGTTAGTTCACAATCATACATTCACCAAATTAGCTGCCATGTTAAAAAAAAAAAACAAAGAAAGACAGATGCGTTTAATTCCTTCATTGAAATAATTTGATCTATATTTCTCACATTGTAAGAGACACCCTGACTAGACCTCTATTCCATTGATGGAAACAACATCAACATCCGTCCTCTTGCGGTTCAGCTTTTACAGTCGTACCGCAACCAGTTGTGACCAGAGTTTCAATCATGTTTGCTGGGTTCTGTTTACAGATAAGAAAAAAATAAATTAAGATAGTGCCCCTGCCAGATTACTTTCATTTTCTAGAGAACACATTTCTGCGTACTTATGGTTCTTGCAGTTCAGAAGCGTTTACACCAAGCACTACAGCAAAGATATGAGGTTGCTGAAAATCAATGTAATTGCTAGTGTTAACATTAAACATTTATGTTTGGGCGAAATGAGGTAAAACGTGCAGAAATGACCCATTAATATGCAAAAGGTACTGAACCCCTTAAAACATATACAGTATGATGTTTGAGCATGCTCCAACAATATTTTAAAATGCAAATTTAAATTAGCTACAAATGTATGCTGTAAAGTTTTATTGTGATGCAAGTTATTTTGTTTATCTTTGCCACTGAAAGGTTGAACTACAGTTTTTACAACTATTGTTCTCTGTGTATTGTGTTGGATTTTGCAGAAGCACAGGAGAAGTGACCCCTGATGACGAGCAAGTTTCCACTGTTCAGGATTCAGAGATCAACCTTCTCAAATCAGGAGAAGTCACGTGAGTCTTCATATAATAGTCATATATTTCATACATATTAGATTAAAGGCACTTTAATTCAATTAGCAGGTCTTAAATTCGTCTTCAATAGGATTGCCACAGTACCAGAATTTCAGACTTGATACCTATACCCAGAAAAGTGCTTAGTACTCAATACCATTTTTGATACCATGGAGGGAAATAAATGACCAAATTAAGATGCATAATTCTTTTTAAATAAAAAATAGGACAGTACTGGTCTGTGCAAATGGATACAGCCCTGTTTATTTCCTGTGCTTCTTGTGACTTGGCGTCATATTTTTATCCTGCTAACACACTTATTTGTGTTGCAGATGGTAAATACTGCCTAGCTCTAGCATTAACATTACCATTTTATTATTAGCTGTAGTTGCTAGCTTCTACATTAATGATATCTTAACAGCTAATGTGGGTATCAGGTAATTGCTAATATTTAAGCAGCTAAAATGAATGTGTGAACCAGCCAGGTTAACATTTAGAACTGCTACGGTAACTTCAATTTTGTTAAAACGAAATTATGAATTATGAAGTTAAATGACTGACTTCCCATAATGCCTCATAAAGACTGGGAGTGTTAAGATGCTTCACAGAGTCAAGTATGCAGCCTACAGTGCTGAAAAAAACAAACAAACAAAAAAAGTACTGTTGCATTTTCAGAATTTTGGTATTGAAAGTATCGGTAACATCCCTAAGCATCCTAATCTTAAACTTACATTATCATTGCAGGGAGGCTGTCCCTCTCAGCATTGAGGATATCTCTAAGTTTGGTGACAGTTCCAGGGAGCTCTTCATCAAGTCCAGTTGCTACAGTGTTATTGCTATTGCTGTGGATGACTCTGGGCCAACTATAAGCTGGGTGTTTTCCTCCGAGCCAAAAAGCATCTCCTTCAGCGTGGTTTACCGGGAATCCACTGACATTCCGGTGCACCAATCAAAGGTGTATTCACCGTGTTGTGAGCTTGGGAAATCCCTGTCTCCTTTTTTTTTAATCTTCATATGGGCCCTGTGAGTACACAGTGTAGAGGCGTTAACATGTGCTGAGCTGCAGAGGCTTTTTTGGCAACATTCAAAAAAAGCAATTGTTGAAGATTACATCATTTCAAATTGAATCACATCATAAGGCTGAATAAAAGGCTTTTCAGTTGTTACAAAACTCAAATACTCCAGAGTCACAAGTGATGATTTAAAAGCAGAGGTTATCACCAGACACAACGGGCTCAACCTGTGTGTGCTTTCATGGCCACCCCCTACAGAGAGCAGGGTCTTTTTGCTTCATTTTTCAAACATTATTGACTGAAGAAAAGCACTGCAGGTGGCTATTGTTGCTCAGCAGGCTGACGTGCACATTCTTTACTTAAAATGTCAGGGGTTTTAAACGAGTTATGACCTTTCATCTCACATTCACATCAACTCCCTCCCTTTTTAGTATTCCTGATGTTTTGTTTTGTGTTTTTTTTAAAGAAATTTGATTTCGTTCAAAGTTGATTGACAGTTGTATTCTTTATTTAGCTTTGTTATAAAACCTCTGGCAAATCTTTCACCTGTATACTGAGTTTTTTTTAGATGCCTGTGTTTCTGTTTTCAGGTCCTGATTCCTCTCACTCGCTGCAATTCTCATAAAGAAACCATTCAGGGACAGCTGAAGGTTCGGCATCCTGGCTTCTATACCCTTATCTTTGACAACTCTTTTTCACGGTAGGTCAAAGTAGTTTACAACCATTTGTTCCTCTTTGTTTTGCAGAAGTATGTCAGTTACAGAAATGCCAATGTGTGTACCAGCATTTCCTACGTTTGGCTTTTATCTGTAGATCTGTTTTTGTTTTGTTTTGTTTTGGTTTTAAATCAAAACCCTTTTTTAACAGGTTCATCTCCAAGAAAGTTTTCTTCCATCTGACCGTGGAGAAGCCCATAATCTATGACGGAAGCGATTGCCCCTGAAGTGCTCACAGGTTCCCACAGTGGTATCATCTTGATGTCACTGTCACACCTAAAGGAGAACTGGCATGGTGGCTAATCGCTGACTACTTCCTTTTTAGTTGCCCAAACCAAGTATATTGTTCCAAGAATTACTCTATACCATTTAACAGTGCAGTGTTGGTGTTTTGAGATATACTCATTGGTAAACTGTGGCCTACATACAGTGTTGTCACGTTATTGTGAAAGGTTTTAGAAGGAAAACTATTTATGCAACATTTTTAGCAGTTTTTTTAAATATGCACAAAGTAATATGCATGCCTTTAATTCATGTTTTTTTACTTTCCTTAGGCAAATATTTTATATTAGGAAATGTAGGTAACTACGAGTAACAGTAGTATGATATTTGATAAAAGACTGTTTATAGGCAACAAATACAGATGAGGACAGAATTTTTACCACCCCATGAAAATCATTTTTTTTAAGTATTTCCCAAATGCTGTTGCACAGAGCAAGGAATTTTAACACAGCTTTTCCAAACAATATTCTTCACATATCCTTCCTTGTTCATGATTCCTTACACCTTGACAAGATTCCCAATTCCAGATGCACTGAAGCTTCTACACAGCTGTATGGATAGTGTTCCATCACTCTCCCTTCTTTCGCCAAACATATGCAGCTTCTCTGTGGCCAAAGACCTCTAGGTTTTTTTCTTGGTCTGCAACCTATCAGTCTGTTCCTTGAGACTACAATTTCTGACTTTTCTAAGTCATTCATTTGTGTCTTGGCAGTTATTCTGGGTTCTTTAACACACATCTCTCACTACCTCTGCTGGGCTTGTTCCATACTGTTTGGCTCTCTTTGAATTTCTTGATGATACTTCTCTCTCGTTCTTGACACTTGAAAACTTTGTATATCCATCTCCTACTTTGAGTGCATCAACAATTCTTTTACTTAAGTCTAAACTGAACCTAAACCTTGCTCTGTTAAAAAAACACTTGGGAAAATTTTGACAAAAACTTTAAATTTCATAGACGGGCTAATTATTTTATCCTCATCTATACCTGCCAAGGTTGTCTATGAAGACCCAGGATCATTTCCTTCTTTCTTTCTTTTTTTTTTCTTTCTTATAATTTGAGGTCAGTTTTAAATGTTTTGTGCAATCTTTAAACCAGATGAAATTTTGACAACAAGTAGTTTGTTTGTGGCTTCTTCTTTTGACTTTTCTGAACAGGATGTCATCAGTTTGGCAAGAAAGTAGCAAAGCAAAGAGAAATTTAAGTGGCCTGGAAAAACACAGTTCCTGCTCCATGGCACAGTATATGCACCTTGTGCACATCTCAGGAGTCAGAAACGCAGTTGTCTGTTAGTGGGTGCATGTCCCAATTTTGTTTTTGTAAAACTTAAAGAAAAAGAGGAAGCAACCTGCCATTCTGCTTGCTATATGTATGCAAGTTATGGAATAAGTTGAAGTATTTGTACCTACTAATACTTTACCTTAGCCCGCAGTAGTAAATAGTTTGTTTTTTAAATTACTTTAAAGTTTTATTTTAATTATGTTGCTTTCATAAGTGAACCTAAGCATGAGACGTGTCAGTCTTATAGGACACCAAAAAGAAACACTAAATTTATGCATATCTGTATCCAGGCTGCAATTTTACATGACTCTAACTTTAAGTATATTGCTGCCTATTAACAGGCTACTGTACTTTCAAAGTGCCTTGTAATTCTGATTGCCAGGGAATATTTTGATGTTTAAATGATACATTTTCTTTTTTGTTGTCTTCTATAGAAGTTTAGTTGGAGTGGTATCTATCTCGGGAATCTTTCTGTTTTAGCTCATGATAATAGTTTGTTTTTATTTTACTCTTAGTGATGAAATGGATTTGAATATTGTGTGCTGTTCATTTCATTTTTTCCCTTTTTTAAACAAGGCAATAAGGAAAAGCAACTTTGGTCACTTTTGAGCACAACCTTACACTCTGGGGCAAGCACGTATGCTGCTTTTTGTAGAGGCCTGTTTGCACTACAGTTGGGTCTCTTTTTTTTTAGCTTTGATGGGTGGAATTGGTGCAAATTCTATGCAAAATAGATGTTTTCTTTACAAAGCTGCACTTTGTGATAAATATTTAAAAAAAATGTTACAAATTAAGTGAAAATCTGTTAAGTTTTTATTATTGTCAGTAATACACACAGGGATATAATTTTTCTACGAGCTGTTTTTGAATGATTGTTTTGGGGGAATAAAATGTGTGGTACAGTGCTACAGAGACTGACTGTAACTAAGACCTGTCGGTAAACATGAATAAAATGGGAGTGGTGATGTCTCTGATGGCACTAATCTGTGTCTGGTTTAGTGTTTAACTGCCTGCAATGTCATAACATTACATCCAGTTAGATTTGCTTCATATTGCGTGAGCCTTTGTGTGTTTGATGAGTAACAACAGAGAAGCTGTAGAAGTTTGTTCCCCTGCCATAAATCCTCAAGAGGTAATGGAGGCTATATACTGATGTGACTTTGCAAAACAAAAAAAAAATAAGTGAATTACAGTAGAAATTTTAAGATAGTGCTCCAAAAAACAAACAAAAAACCCCCACAAAGTTCAAGTTCAGGGATATCAATCTGTCTAGTTAGGAAGCATAAACCATGCTGAATCCATTTCACTTTCTTTGGCGTAAACATACAAGAGTGAGACACAGCAAACTTGCAACAGCAGGTATTGATGCGCCATCCTGGAGGACCTGGACTTCCTGTGCAACCTGAACAGATGAGACAGCAAGCAAACACCAACTCTAGAGAAAAATCAGCGGAGATAGAGAGCAATGACCTCGGCACACCACCTACAAAACCTTGCTGTTGTCTTGTTGCCTCTCCAGTGCACCTGTTGTCACTTTTATCTGCGCCAAAACTGGTTAAACAGTTTTAAAATGGCCTTTACTTCCTGAGTTCCAAGAGATTGATATCCTTGAAGTTTAAATGACTTTGTATTCGTACTGTGAATATTGTGTTCTCTTAGTTTTACTATTTTTTGATCAGTATTCTTCTCCGAGGCCTTTGAATAAATTAAGAGTGCGCAATGATATTTTCATAGCGCGGACCACATTTGTGTTTGTGCGTGTTTGGCGACGCATCCTGGCTCAGCAAGGCAGACGCGCACGGCTCAAACTGTGTCTGAGCTGTCAAGTTTGCAGCTGAAACCAGGAAATGATGTTAGTTTTCAAAATCAAAGACACGGACGGTGTGGGCTAACTATGCACCACGTGACCGATACGGCTCAGTCACTCCTATTATAGGGATCATTTTGTTCGTGGAGATATGTGAAAAGTTTTTTATCCGCAATCGTTCCGCAAGAGCAGCTTAGGAGCGAGGCTTTTATTGTAGAAAACTATCCCGGAACAGCTGTATTTTATATTGTCGCGCTCTTGACAGACGTATCTGCACCTGGAAAGCCAGCGTCCTCCTGCTGGAGTGTCTCCGGAAAGCAGTTTGGACTCAGCAGACAGTGACCTACTGACGACATGGACCTTCTCCACGTCCGAGGGCTTTTTCTCACTCTGTGCTTGGCTCCAGCTGTGAGTGCTTCTACTTTAAATGCATGTTTTTAAAAGAAAAGTCATATTTTAAAAGAAAAGTCATATATTTTTTACAGCAATTATCAGCTGAAAAGCTGATCAATTGGGATCCTCGAGTGATAACACACTATTATTGTATAAATGTGTCTGACACAAAAGAGAACAGTGTAATTGCACGGCTGAAGCACATCGATTGCAGGTCATGTTTTTAAAGATTTTCTCTTACTGTGTAGACTGCATAATTAGTATTGCATCAATTAAAAGATGCTCAAAACTAAATCGATCCGCCTTTTTGAGCACCCGGATCTGTTTGCAGTCTCTTGTTCTTCACAGAGCTTTAAAGTGTTTCATTTTAACATGCATACAATAAAATACTGCATTTCACCCAAGCACTGAATGGGGTTGCCGTAAATGCTCAGTATGTAGATTAGTCAACATCTATATGCGATATTCACCTGTTCAACTCCACATTAATGCAAATATCAAATCAGCGCATTTGGGCGTGTGGACATGGTCAAGATGACCTGCTGAACTGGTTGTTGGTGCCAGATGGGCTGGTCTGGGTGTTTCAGAAACTGCTGATCTGCTGGGATTTTCCCACACAACCATCTCTAGGGTTCACATGGAAAGGTCCAAAAAAGAGATATCCAGTGAGCAGCAGGTCTCTGGCTGAAAATGCCTTGTTGATGTCAGAGGACAGTGACCAGACTGCTTCAAGCTGATAGGGAAGCAATAGTAACTTGAATAACTGCTTGGTACAACCAAGGGAGAGCATCTCTGAATGCTCCTTAAAGTAGATTGGATCCAGCAGTGGGAGAACACGCTTGGTGTCACTCCTGTCAGCTAAGAACAGGAAAATGTTGCCTGGTCCGATGAGTCTCAGTTTCTGCTGTAACATTCAGGTCAGAATTTGGTATAACCCACATGAAAGCATGGATCTGTCCTGCCTTGAATCAAGAGATCAGGATCGTGGTGGTGGCGAAATGGTGTGGGGAATTTTTCCTCTCACATTTTGGGCCCCTTAGTACCAACTAAGCATCATTTAAACATCACAGTCTAGCTGACTATTGTTGCTATGTTCATCTCTTTATCATAAAGCTTAGATCATCTCAGAATGGTTTCTTTAACATGACATTGGCCTCCACAGTCACCAGGTCTCAATCCAAAAGAGCATCTTTGGGATGGATGTGCAGCCGACAAATCTGCAGCAACTGTGTGATGCTGTCATGTTGATATGGACCAAAACCTCCAAGGAATGTTTCCAGTACCTTGTTGAATCCTTACTAAGAAGAATTGAGGCACCTTTGAAGGAAAAGTAACCCAGAACTAGCAAGATTAACTAGAGTGTCTAAGTGCTACTGTGTGACTATGAGTTTAATATGTATGAATAAACGACAGGATTTGTGCACGTATGGGTGGATGAGCATCCTCTATGTTGTGTAGATAGGATATATATATATATTGATTATATTATCTGACTTATTTCAGTTACCACTCACGTTACCTTGTAAAATTGCATCACTGAAAAGTACAAAATGAAAGTAACTGACTTTTGTTTGCCAGAATTATTATAAATTATTTACTCTGTATTTAGTGCTCAGGTTTCCGTTTGTTCAGTCAACTGTAACAGGCAACAAACCATACACATCTGTACGCATTCATATGCCGGCACTTTTACTTTCCTAATCAACGGATTTTATGGGTCTATTATCATCCGGCCACCTCGCTAATTTCCATAACAGAATAGAAATGTGAAAAGCAGGCAAACGGGTGGTGTGATGATCAGTGTGGCAAAGAGAGAATGGGAACAGGGCAAACACTCATCGCTGTGTACCTCTTCATTCTCTTTCACTACTCAGGACTGCTGAGAATCATAATGAACTACGCACACGCACACACGCACAATCACAACAAGCACCACCAATGCTGCAGGACTGTATGGGAGGTCTGGAGTCTGCTGAACGCTCAGATATGATTGAAAATTTGCACTTTATAAAGAGGACGTGAGTGAATAACAGAGAAAGACAATGGGATGAAAAGGAAATCTAGTTTTGGCTACATAGTTACATATATACATAAAAAATTCATCACATCATTTCTGAGGTAAACTGTGTTCATTCTGCTCACATGTACGCTGTTGCTCGAATGAGGAGACTGCGATTTTGTATTTTCTTTCACTGTCTGTAAAAGAGAAGAGAGAAAGTCTGGAACAGAACCCCAGGAATACTTTTTAAATTGTTTAAACAAACAAACAAAAAAAACATGTTGATTGATGAAGTTTAGTTGGACTGTAATTATGCTAAGCTACACAAACTCTTTCATTCATATTCATCTAACCTGCAAGAAAGTAAAAAAAAACCCCTCAAAAATGTCAACTTGTTCTTTTCTATTTGCTTACAGAATGGGAACTTTAGAGACTGACCTTGTTTGTTCATTTATTTCTTTCTGAATGACCGTGTTATATTTTTGCACTGTGCCTGAGTACTGTGTGCAGCAGCCTAAAAGTGCACCCCGTTTGCTTTTGAAAATAGAAGGCAACATCTGCAAAGTGAGCCCATTGCTATGGCCCCTTTTTGGGTAGTTAGTGGATAATGGGCTTCACCTCTTAGAGAACATTTTTTATGGCATACAGCGTGCAAACCTGGCAACGCAAATGGGCCGCTGGCTTTGCATTTAGTTTCAAGGCTCATATTATTCAGACTTACCTTGTGCACCCCCCCCCCAGCCCATCTCTAAATCTCCCCGTATTTCTGTCTGTGCAGCATACTGTCTCCTTTTATTGCACCATACACTTGAAATGCATGAGCACGGCATGCACCCTTGGTGCTTGTAACCATCCAGTCTTGACTCGCTGTATTCCTCACCCCCTGCCATTCAAAATGGGTCTTATTTCCTCCAACCTGCATGCTGCTCCTATAGAATACATTTCACCTCAGCATCCCGTTGCATGAGAAACAGCTAGTAATATTTATCATTTTTCAACATTGAACATAAATGACATGGATTGAATAAACACTGAGTTGTCCCTGGCTTAGAAGCAAACTATTTAGCACTTTACCAACTCAGTGCAAAATTTTTCTGTCTGCATTCATTATGACTGCTTTTTTTATTGCAAATATCCCCTGCCAGCCTTTGAACAAGAAGAGTAGTAATTGCTGGGTAAAATTCACCATAACACCCCTCATTATATTATTAGATTGCATTAGGAACAAAGATGACTGGTAGTGATATGTATGCCAAGGTTGTTTTCAACATTTCCATGTCATTCCTGGAGGGGGGAGATGGTGCTCAGAGCTTGCATATTTGTTTCCAATGACTCAAAGAAATGGAGGCGAAACACGTTTGTGTGGATGATACTTCTGTCT